>JAPYZR010001346.1:0-35961 GCA_030522945.1 Trichopria nigra | reverse complement strand
TGCATGAGATTTTGCGCGAAATAACTCGGAAAGAAACGCGATGCAAACGCATGAAATCGCGTTCAAAATTTTGCACACGATCTCGTTTGTTGGGTTATTGTTTGGTCACTTTTCATTTCTACAAAAACAATTGAGAAATCGATTTTATTTATACGTTTCGTTTTTTCTCACCGTCGTAAAGACTTCCCCGCCCATCATTTCCAGATAAAATATTCTTCTCATTCGAACTTTTTTTCACACGCGCATATTATAATTATATACCGACATATCGCACGTTATACTATATTGCAAGTATTGCAACACTGAAATGGAAATTTCCAAAATGCAATCGCCGGCAGCGTTCGCACTTCGTTTTTGCACAGACACCTCTCTTTCTTTCGCGCTTTAATCCAAGCATGGTTTTGCAGCGTGCATATCTGCGAAACGCTTCGAATCGTCCCGCAACATTGCATGGTACGACGATCGCCGATAATCGCCGAGGGGACTTCTGCCCTTGGCCTTGCACCGCGATGTAGGCCCCTCCGCGTGTTCATCGTGTGCATCGTGTGCATACATATATAGAACGTATAGGCCGGTGCCCGTCCTGCATAAGTTAGGTTAGGTTAAACGGAGAGAAAAACTCGATATTCGAGTGACCGCGGGGGGAAGGGGGAAGAAGCACAAGTTAGACACTCGTCAGCCAATCATATTTAACTCGGGCCTCGTGTTATCGTTTCTTAGTTCATGCGAAGCTGTCAAGCGTTTGTCGCTGGTTTCGTTGCGCAGCGAGTCTCGTTTAAGAGTTCCGTGTCCGAGGTTTCCCTCCTTTTTTCGCTGTTCGTCGGCGAACTTACCACGTCGTTCTCCGTTTTTCCGAGCGGATCCAAGGATTTTCCCGGTACGCGTTGACCGAGGTAAGTGACAGAGCTTTTTTTCCATATTATAATGCAATAAACGGAATCGATCTTTCGAAAACGTCGATCGTGTATATACCGGCGAACTTTACCGGCTGCGAAAAGGGGAAAATCGCGTTTTCCCAACAACGAGTTTTGAACGATCGATTTTTCATGGTGAAACACTTTTGGTGAATTTTATCAGTTAAAGGATCGACGACTTTTCCGCGTGATCCCTTCGCGTCTCCCGTGGTGTTAAATTGACGGATTATATGAAATGTCGGCGATCTATACGAATGCTCGGGCCGTTTGACGGTTTTCGAGGGTTAGGTTGATCGTAAACGTTTTTCGAGTTTTACTTTTGTCATGACGTGTATTATATACCGGCAGTGGTGCGTTGCAAATTCCATTTTCTCAATTCCGAAATCGGAAAAACGTTTTAATCAAATTCCGGATCCAGCTTAATGTAACCTCAATTATTATTAACTTTTGTATTTGAACGTTATTCGAGTGCAGATTTGTCGATTGTTGTTAGTCTGACAATTGTCAATAATATCGATTCTTCAAGTCGGTTCGCACGGTGTACACCGAGTATATAAAAACGATTGACATTTGTAGAAGTGAATTTGAAATGTTCAAACGCGATTGTTCGTAAAATTCATTCGCAAAATTCGACGTTCTTTGATGTATTTACGCAGAAAGGCGTTTGACAGAATGTGGCAAATTTAAAAATGGCGAATCTAGAAATGTATACACATGGAAAATGTAACGTTTGTCGAATTTGCAACTCGTCGATTTTAAATTTTTAAAGCCCAACAAATTTTTTTTTAGGGTTCTAAAGTAGAACAGTTACCGACCGAGTTTTTCAACAATAAAAGTTTAAATAAAATGTGATTGAAACGTTTTTTCAAAATTTCGACTTTGGAAGGGTGATGCTACATAACATATACAATGCTTAAAAAAATATCGATGAAATTGGTTCAAAATTAACCGAGAATTATCCGAAATAAATTATTTCCTCTTACCAGCACCAAAAATTAATTTATTTCGGGTAATTCTCGTTTTTTAGAACCAATTTCAGCGATAATTTTTTGAACATTGTATATATTATGTAAAATCACCCTTCCAAAGCGCGAATTTTGAAAAAATGTTTCAATCATTTTTTATTTATACTTTTCCTGTTTTGAGGTTAGGTCGGTAACTGCACTACTTTAGAACCACCTTGAATATAATTTTGTAAATTGCTCGAAAATAAGGATCAACTGTACCGGCGGAGTGATTTCAAGAAAGAATGTGTCATATTACCGACGGAGTAGAGATGTTGACGTACATTTTTTTGACTCGGATTCGATTGATTTCATTCTACATAGGGTAATTGCAATAAATGTTTGTTTGCAACATTTTTGCAAACTTTTTTGCAAAATGAAGGAAATGAATCGCTGTAAAGTGTCGGTAAAACCGTTATTATGGAATTTCTGGAAATTTGTCAACGTCGATTTTAAAATTTTTTCTTCTACGATATTATTTTGATTTGACATGTTTCACGTGTGAAAACGCCAAATGGTATAAATGTAATTCTCGCAATGCACTTGACCTGTGATCAAACTTTAGCAAGTTTCTTGGAACGTTAGAGGGTACGGGAAAGGTCAAAATTATTGTGACCTTTGGCGTAGACGCATATACATGTATGTTGATAATTTTTCTATCATAACATATACGTATTATATGTATAAATTTACGAAACGTCGCTTTCGACGTTCGTAATTTGTTTTCATCACCGCATTTCACCATAGAAAATATTCATGAAATTTAGTATTTAACAACGTTGCCATTTGCATTCTCTTCCGAGAATCGTAAGCAAATAAATCTGTTGTTTTTTTTTTTTTTTAAGGATAATAAATACGGCTGTTTTTTCGCGAATTCCTGACTCCCGAAACTCGTTTATAGAATTCCTCTTAAGCGATATATATTTATTTATTTGTTTTTATTTTTCTGCCATTTGATCGTAAAAATAACTTGAGGTCTTGACAGAGTGGGCGACATTTTGAAACTTCAAAATCAAAATTCTAGTTTTATAATATATAAAACGACTGAACTTTCGAATTTTCAATTGAGAAGGTTCTCAAGTAAAATAGATACTTGAACAGATGGGATAAATAAATTATTTTTCTTGTTGGTAAGAGAATTTTGAGGTTAGTTTGTTAACCGGTCTACCTTAGAACCCCCTTTAAGAATTTCGATTAGGAAGTATATTCGACGGTAAGTCAAATGAATCCATCTGAATCCGTCTTAATCCAATTGTTAAGCTGATAATCCTTTCGTGTTTACTATGGGTTCCCATTCATGAAATCCGAAGGCGAACTTGTAACGGTGTTTTGAGCATGTACCGGAGTCTGAGCACCAGGAATCGTGTTTTGTTAACACTTCTGCGAAATTCCGTGTAACGTTACGAGAAGAGGGAACCTAAAGATATATTTACTTGCCGATCTGTCGAGTAATCTTAATAGGTAACGACAACGGTAGACTTTTCGAAGCCAAATTCTTAGACGCGTTACACGAACTTGTTCTATAGATCACTTTTTAAGTTTGAATGATCGAACAATCCGATCGAACACGACTTGTAAGAGTCTTTTAAAAATATCCTATGATTGCTTGGTACACTTTTTAAATGATTTATTTTCTTTTTTTTTTAAGAAAGTACGAGATCGTGCGCAAAATTTTCAACGAGCATTCGATTTGTTTCCACTTTCTAATGAAATTTAGCAGGTTTTCAAAAGAAATTAATCGTTTTCAAATGTTTTTGTACGTGTACAAGGGCAGAAAGTAATAATGCATTCCTAAAATTGCCGTTTCCGCATGTAAAAAGTATTTACATAACCTCAATTTTGAGAACCATTATAGGATCACTGCGCAACTATTCGAATGTTTTCGACTGCAGAGCGAAATGAAATCGTATGAAAAGTTATTCATGCTACATCAAGATATCAAAAGCACGTATTACTTCGGATGCAAAATTATTACTTTGTTGTATCGAAAAGTTTCATTCAAAAAGTGGAAATAAATCGAATGCTCGTTGAACATTTTGCGCACGATCTTGTTTATTGTGTTAGCTTGTCTACGAGTTTCAACCAAAATGAAAAATAAAATGCAGTAATTCCATTTTAGAAGTGATATACAATTGCAATGTCAAAACAAAGCCCCTTAAGTTTGACAAAAAAAATGTATACGTTTGGGCGTTAATGGGTTAATTAAGTCGTTCCGGATTAAAGAATTTAATTACCGACGGAGCACTACATTGTTCCTTAATTAAAATTCTCAAATATAAAACGTACGTCACATTTAGGCGTACATAAAAAAAATACATATAAAAGAAATATCCCAGTAATTGGAAAGGGATTGGAAGTTTAAAAAATGGGATTGAATGGGATTATAACCATTCGAGAAACATCATGATTGGTTGATACAATCCATATATATATATATAAATTAAGAAAAAATCAGGAATACATAAATGATGTTTCTCGTCATATAACTTAAAAGCAGACGTATTAGTTAACAGCTAACGTATAATTGTAATTTAATGGTTGACATAAAGACGACGTGAAGTTATCAGTATTCTAAATATAATAAATCAGGCTTTCATTTGTTGTTTTCTTGCTATTGACTTGTCGAAACAAAATATATAGTTGTTCCATTGTAACGAAGATATCGCATTTCAACTAGAATTCATTACATTTCGCTTTTATCACAATGCTTTCTTGTTGTTATTCACTTACAAATGTATACATTAACTGTATATAAATAATTTATCAATTATTTATCAATCTATATAAATAAACAAATTAAATGTACATAGTGAGTTTGATTATATTTCTATTGTATTCCTGTTGTAATTAATTCCATTAATTATTAAGCAATAAATTATTTATTTTCTATAATTTATACTAAATTCGTTAATAAAAATTTCTTTATTTTTTTAAAGTTTATCAAAAGTTGCATAAATTTACTTATCTTTTATTCAATTGCAATATTTGCATTGAACATATCAAGTCTTATTTTATTATGGGTTAAAAAAACTTGCTCTTAGATAACATTTATATGATCAAATAAATATCACATTTTTTTTTTTGACCGAGCAAAGTCAAGTGTAATTTTATTGATTGCATTGGATTATTACTTTTAGGCAATATCTGCCTTATTAATTGTAAAATCTCATCAAGTTAAATATTGTAATGAAAACGTTATATATTCAACAAAGCATTTAAAAATGTCGTCTTTCAAAAAATTTAATTTGATCGATTGAATTAAATTAGAAAGGAAAACGTATATACTTGTGAGTTCATAAAGTCAAACGTGTAATCCACATTTTATCATTTTGAATTGGAAGATATTAATTATTGCAACATTATCAATGGATAATTAAGTGTCTTTAAACTCGCTACATATTACATCAGTTATAATAACAGTGTAATCAGTAAGCGCTTGTCGCTCTGATATAATAAGCAAAATTGTAACGTGCTCATTAGAAGTCGATTAGAATTCATTATCAGGCAGTTGGCTCGAAAGTCGAGTATTATTAATTCATCGTACATTGTGTATGGACGATTGTTTTTGCATTGCATTTTTTACTTATCCTGTTACTCCAATAATAGTTTGAACGTTTCAATATTGACGAATCAAGAAAATTTATATACATTATATTATTGAAAGAACTGATGTACTTGATTAAATGGCAGTCATTAATAATTAATGTAATTAAAAAAAATACAGAAATTAATTTAATATGAAATAATCAAATAGGATTGCACTGAGCTACGAAAGGCGTACTCTTCCTCTTTCGTCTCATTTATTTCCGACCTGGAAGAATAAAAAAAAAAGTTGAATTATGCATATATTTAAATTGCACGATATGGCGACTGACCTCGCGAAGTGCCGAACTTGCCCCGAGACGTTGCGCAATATACCGATACGACGAAATTAACATTCCATTTAGCATATAGGCGATTTACTCTATATAAAAAGTTTTGTACTATTTCTCTAGATTGCCTTCAAATGCCGGTCATCCTTCATTCACCAAACGTTTTTTTTTCCCAAGCGGTTCTAATATTTCAGTATTCGTCGTAACCAGATTTTTTTTAGTGGTCAGTATAGACTGTTAAAAAATTGCTCGAAAAAAAAACACAGATTGAATGTATTTTAATTAATTTCGCATTGAAAGTATTGACACGTTTAATTCGCCAAGATTTGTATGTTGCATATGAAAAAAACGAAGAAAGTTAATATAATCAGTGATAAGTGAGTCTTTCTCAACGAAACAATGATATTTTCGTATTATTTTCGAATACGGAATGATCTTTTAATGCGACACGCGTTTGTTTTTGAAGATGCCATCATACTTTTTTTTTTTGTATATTTGCAATAGATATGTTTTTTTTTTTTTTTTCAAATATTTGCGACACGTTTATGAAAAACATTGCCAATTATTCCAAAGGTATTGAGTAATGCGTTCGCGTATGCGCATGTATAGCGATCATTTCATTTTCAATAAACGCATCTTTGCACAACTGATATATATATCTTCATTATTTATCAAGTTTAAAAAATTGCGCGTAATCGCGAAAGAAGCGCGGATATATGTACGCAGGATAAAGAACTTGCTCGGAAGATTCAGATTCGCGGGAAATGTTCGGGGCTCTTGATCATGACCTTGACCGTGATTGAGTCATCCGCGATCAACATTTTTTCTAGTGTCCCACATACCAGTAATTCGCGTGATTTATCTACTGAATGATTTTATCTAGTTTTCTGTTCGCATATACTTTGTGCATTTGTGTGTGTGCGTGTGTTTTTAATTTTATTTTTATTTTTTTTTTATTTTATTGCATTAAAATGACAAATCATAACATATATTCATATTTTTTTAATCAATGTAAATATATTATATATAATAAAAAAATACTTTAATATATAATATTTTAATATTAATACTAACATTTATATATATAATGGACAAAAAAAAATTTTATTTTCAAGTAAATATTTACTTGCATTAAGAAAAGATTTTCATGGTGTTGAAGTTCGCAACGTTTGAGTCCAACGAAAAGCATAAAAAAATATATATTATTTGTTTATTTTCCCTCCAAAATTAATTAAAAACCTTATTTCTCTTGTTTTGTACATTCCTTATGCACAAAGAACCCAATTTGAATGAAAAAAGGTATTTTTTAAATATTTTTTTATAATTTTCGTTGGACTCCAACTTTCCGAACTTCAACAGCATAAATTTTCTTGAATTAACTAAGATTTACTAAAGAGACGGAAACATTGTCTTAATTCAAGTAAACACATTTACTCGCTATTATTCAAATGAAATTTATTTGACTATAGACATTTTTTTTGTTCGGTGTATTATATTATACATATAATTTGTTGTTGAGGCGACCCTAAATGAAAAATAATAACTTTCACTTGTTTTGCATAACAATTTGTCGGTCGGAAATGAGCTTTTGGCCAATTTTAAGGTCTCTTAAAAAGTTTCTAAAAAATTAAAGTATTCGGTAGTGACACGAGTCGTTTATTAAAAACGTTGAGTTTCTAGAAACGTTTAGAGACAACCTTACATTATAAGCACTTATAACGTTATAAGGTTATGTAGATATCTAATAACAAGATAATATAATGAGCGTTAATGAACCGAAGTAACTTATAAGTTGTATTGTTTTCGAATGTAATCTTCGTACTGCATTATGAAGGTCAGGAATTGTGTATACATCATTTGTCATCACCATAAAAAAAAAAACAGTTCATTGAATGTCGCTGACAAAGTAAACTGATATATATGCTGTCAAACATAGATATAATACGTAACACTTATTCATATTAATCTTTTGTTACTATAACTTTGTTAATTGAATGGAAGGGATCTTCATCATATTGTTTGCTATACGTTATGTATTATGCTATAATATATTACATTTTACTATACTATTGTACCGTAGATTATATTATGTAATATATATTATATACTATATTATACCATATAATGTACATTACATTGTATTATCTTATATTATATTTCAACAAATCCGCATTATGTTCAATTAATAATTCGAGCATGAATTTTTTTTCAAAATTGCCATTCGATGTAATTGCCACATTATATAGGATGGTATTTCGCGATAAACAATCTTCCGCATCCGTTTAAATGTCTTTTAGCGTAGAACTAGTTATCGCTAATTGTGTTCTATAATCGCATGCATGCAACGGTTTATTCTCCTCCACCGTTACGATGCTTAAAAAATTTGCCGATGTCATTTTGATTCTATGTCCAGAAATATTGAGATTGCACTTATTCCTATATGCTTAATTGGAGAAGACATTTTTCTTTGTATATATATATGTACACTTCGACGTATACTCATAATTGATTGACTGAAGTTCTTTTCTGCCTGTTTCGAACCTGCACGGTTTGTTTAAGAAACTGGAATCAATACTGCCGCTCTATTATCGTCGACGTGGTTGTAAATTTAATTGCTTTGAGATACAATGAATTGGTATTGATATAACGTCAATTGTTAATCTCTTTTTTTTCATTATTTTCAGCACAATACAACTTTAGTATAATTATATGTTTTTTTTATGCATGCATATATTTATTTATTTATTTATTAAATATAATATTCTTTTTTGTCAAAAATGAAGGTCATTTATAAATAAAAATTTTACACACTGATAACATTTTTCTATAATCAGATTTCGGTATATCCTAATATTCAGACTTCAACATGTTTGCGCAAGACGGGCAAAGTTGAGCTAAGTGATTTTCATCATATGAATTGACCGAAAAATGGCATTTCATTTTCTGTTATTTACTTTACGGAAACTTAAATGTATGATTTTCCGACCCTCGTACACAATTCCTTGACCCTCAAACAGGAAAAATAAAACTTATATTAATTTAGCTCGAGTTACCTAAATAGATATTTCTTAAAGGACATATATTTGGCAAGATCATAAGCCGGAAAGGAAATAATAAATAATGAAACTTATTTTTGTTTGTTTTAAAAAGAAATTCCCTCAAATTTTGGTGGACTTTTAGAAAATTTTGCAATTTTCATTATTTTAGATAGACCCGAATTAGATGAGCTAATCATAGACAATAATTTCACTAATTCAAAATAGTTGGAATTCTACGAATTATTAGTATAAATATTAATATATTGCTAGACGAGAATGTCGGACGAAATTAACCCAAAATCAATTATTACATATTTAATAATTGCTGCAAAAAAATGGCAGTTTTTCCATCCAAGATTCGTAAACGCAGACCAGAAACGTTGAAGTAAGGAAAAATACATGACAGCAGACACTAAAAGAAAGAAGTACAATAAAAAGTAAAAATGAAAATATTTTGAACGTCGGGTATCCTTCGGCAGGTCCTCGTGCCCAATGTGAAATATGACTGTATGGGATAGATTATGGTTGTAATAGAAAGCGGCTGAGATGTAGGATAAAATATTGCTCATAAATTTTCAGCGACATTGGCATAATGAGGTTCGAAGCATTTAGAAACACTATTATGTTATCATATTTATGTAATTGGTTAACGCATCCGTTGTCACCTGCGATTTTATCAAAATTGTAATGTCATTTCGATTAGAGAACATTCAAACTAATTAAAATTTAATTTATTAATCTTCCAGTAATATTTAATAATTTTAATACAATTGAAATGATGAGTTTTTCCTGTTCAGAATTTTCTGTCTTTACATAATTTATTATCTACCGTCACTATATATATAATGATTATATATAAGACAGTATAGTGAGAGGGAAACTATTAAAACTCATTCATAATATCAGAAAAATTATATGTGTAGCCAGTACAAAGGTGTACTATATTATTGTTTTTATTTTTATTTTACACTTGCATTCGTATTCTATATGTATATATATATATATATATATATATATATATATATTTTAGTTCTATTTTCTGTATATAAAAAATATTTCAATTTTTTATATTATTCAATAGACGAAGTTTTTGTTCATTATTAATTAATATTTAAATATATATTATTTTAATGTAATTTGCGTGGGTGTGGAATGCAATTAATTTATAATTTGTAATTTTTATATCGTGATATAGAGGAACGCAATGAATGAGAAATTTTGACGAAAAAAAGAAAAAACACCGTTTTACCCATATGTAGCAGTAAACAATTAATTACGCCGCATACTTTCCTACAAGGGAATGGAAGTTTATTATTTCATAGTATTGATTTTCTATTTACAGAGTTCATTGTTGAATGTTATACAATAAGAGTCTCAAGTGAGATAAGCAGCGAGCTATAATATGTAATGAACGTTTTTAACGCTTCACTTTAGTATTAATGAATTCATTCCTGACGTATGCCAATAGTAAGTTTTATTATATCGGCATTTATTTCTGTTCATTTATTTACTTGCATATAAAGTAAAGTAAATGTAATCAATCCAGTCTGTATATCTATGAATTAAATTTAATAATTAATTTTTTTTTTTTTTTTCAAAGCAAAGTAATAAACGACTTTGTAAATGTCTATTTTTAACGCTGATTTGTAATGGCAGCATTAATGCAAATTCCTGTGAGAATTTATGTAGGTTGACAAATTCACGATGACGACGATACTATACCAAAACGATTGTACTGATCGCTGAAATGTTGCATCAGCAATATTTGGTGATGTCTTCCAAAAAATGTATCATTTTTTTGTTGTTTTTTCGTTTTTTTTTTTTTTTATTTTTTTTATTGTAATAAAATAATATACTCGCATGTGAACATCTTAGCGAGTTACGATCACGAGCTCGATAAACGTAAAAAGCATTATAAATAATGCGTTCGTTACTGGATTAACATAATTTTGAAACGACTAAAACTTACGAATTCATAAAGACGAATTATTCGACATGTTTATCCGATTTTGTTGATAATTTTCAAAGCTTGAAAACAAAACAAATACAACGAAAATATTTGATCTTTTCGTACCAACTTTTGTGACATGACAATTTACACGTGGTTCAATGACGATTTCTGATGACTATGTTTATGTCAAGAAAATCAATATTTTTATCATTTTTTTTTCGATGATGTTATAAAACGCGAGAAAAATGCAATTCGTTGTTAAACCAACATTTCCGTTTCGTTGACTTGCATTAACCTTTTTTCGCGTTGAATCACTGACCGAATGTTACACGTGTCTGGATTTCATTGACATTCGAATAGTCGACGGCGAAATGAATCACGCTGTGAAATTCTTCTAGAACTTGTGAAGATTTCGATTACAATATAACCTTTCCTGTTGAAGGAAAATTATCTTCCCATATATGTCTACACTATAAACATTTAAAAAGGAAGTGAAATTACATCATAAATCTACGGTAAAATATAAATTTTTGTAAAATTCCTATTAATTTTACTAGTATTTATTGATGAAACTTTAATCCTTTGAAATTCATTGTATAAATACCCTGATTTACTCATTCCTCATGTAATAAAGGGTGTAAAATACTATTATATATATTCAAAGAGAGTTTGTCAGTGACATTTTCTTAAATAACAATATTTTCACTGTGTAACAAAATATATTCTTCACATCAATTTATGGCATTGACGGCATAATGTTACAATTAAAAAAATTTTTTTTTCCAAGAAACTTTGATATTTTTTGTAGTACAATGGAGTATCGAAGATGACACATATTTTCATTATTGGTTCCTTCGTATAAGTCTCTAGTAATAAACTCTTGTTCTAGAATGGAATAGTTTACCGGGAAACGAATGCGTGTTTGAATCAGTCAGCCCTAAAAAGATGATGACATTTAAGAAAAGTCAAATAATCTCGACGACAAGTGATCGAATGTTTTCTTTTATTCCATCACTTGTACAGCGGTAGTAAATATTAAAATGGAGAAATGTAAAAATTACCTAATTGTAAAATGTTTGAAAATAATTCTCTCTATAGAGTAGAAATACTTTTCGAAGAAAAAAGTCGAAATTTGAGCTTATCAAGTTCAAATATAATAATCCGTCGATAAAACGCGATAGAAAGTAGGCTTTTTTCTATTATAATGTCCATATAATTCTAAAAAAAGAAGACAAAAATAACGTGGAATATTATTTTTTCTATCATGTTTTATCGCGTGTATTTTTTCAAGGTATATGTCCCTCATAATACACTGATATTTCACTTTAAGAAATTCGAAAAGTATCTGTTCACGTAATATTTATTATCTCGCATTTTCTATTTGTTTTGGTCAAACTTAATGGCAATCTCGCCACTTTTCAATTTTACGTGTATATATGTGTGTGTGTGGAATGTTTTCTGCACACAACGAAGTGCTATTTTTTTTTTTTTTTTTTTTTTTAATAATTGGCCTCTTTGTCGGTAAACAAACGACACGTTTTGTTAAATCAATACTCTTTTTGTTTCTGCTTTGAATGGAAAAGTGCATTTTCACTTGAACGGCGATGTCTTAATTTTTATAATTTATGCAACGAGTCAGCGTGTTCATTTTCATTTATGATATGCGAAAAACGATTTCGAGTGAATGATATGATGATCAATTCGTGAAGAATTATGATTTATGATGCCATAATGAAGCTCCTTATTTCATCGTCTTCGCAAAACTAACATTTGTCGTTTGTTTTTTTTTTTTTCTTTAGTGTAATTGCACACATTTGCTAGGTTGTTTTTTTTTTTTTTTTTTTTTTTATTTCACCCAAAATCCTGGTGGGATTTTCCTATATTATATTTACCCCCCCCCCCCCCCCCCAACCTTCTGTTTTGTGAAAAAACAATAAATCTCCAGAAATTCCAGTTTATTCCGAAAGCAAATCATGAATTTTAATTAATAATTTTGCTGAGATGTTTGCTATAATCACTTCATTAGAGGGAAATTTCAATGTTGAATTTTCGACTTTAAACTTACTTGAATCTAAACTTTTTTCTTTTATTAAAATTAACTCAGTACTTTCACAAACCGGAAATTTCACTAATCCTTCGTGTGAAAATTTCTTCTATATCAATGCGTGTATATGGTTACGAATCTCAATGAAACTGATCATTTTTACTCTGAAACGTAGGGGCTTGTTAATATATATGAAAAATGGGTCCATTGATCGACCACTGATCGATCACTGATTTTATCGACACGTTTTCCACCGGCACGTGGCATAGCCATTTCTCACAGCTTCTATATACGATTGATACGTGGAGATTTCACGTCTCGACTTTGTGGTGCTTTTGTTTTGATTTTTTAATGCAAACGACGTTTGACAATGGATATATGATAACTCTCTGCATTTCTTAGAGTGGAACTTCTCTCTAATGGGGTGAATTTTCACTCCAAGCGACAATGAAAACCGAGCAAGTCCGATTGGAGTGAACTTTCACTATTGTAAAGAGTGAATGTTGTCTCACTCAAACCAACCTAAAAACTCTTGTAAAAAACTTTTGTAAAATACATGTGAAATGATTGATTATTGACGAAAATGGACTAACTATGCACATTTGTATAGAGGCAACATCTACATGCATGTTATACGTAATTTAAAAAAAGATTTCCAAAGTAGTTAGAAATGAAAATTTTATATCTTTAAATATAAATATCTGGCAACTTGGTATATGTTTTCTATTATTATTATTCCGTTTTTTTTTTGTAAAAATTCTGATATTTCGAAAATCAAAAGAAGGTCCTGCGTTCATACTTTGATTTCTTATTCGCTGCATTGTTTCCCTGCATACATTCATTCTGAACACACGAGAATCATAAATATTCCTCTAGTGTTTATTAATTATGATTTTAAAAGTCTTCGTGTTTCTCTTACATATCGTCAATTTTCTTAAGGTGACATTAAACAGTCTGCATATATTTCAAAACTTAATTATCGGTATAATTTTTACAGAATACGAAGAAAACTGGAAAAAGGCTTAAAAAATAGGGATTTTTCCTTCGGAGAATCGCACGAGATATTAACTGGCAGAGTGTTAATTTTTTTTTTTTAGATTAGATTTATTAATGTGCTTGCCATAAGGCATTGACATGAGGAGGACATATAGGGCCACCCCTCCCTTTACACTTCCTCGCTTTATTGCGGCATCTTTACAGTCATAACATAATATGTGCCCGATCATTACTGCCCGATCGGCAGAGTGTTAATTCAAAAATGTAAAAAAGCTCGAAATTTCTGTTTTTTTTTTTTTTTTTTTTAAACAAGCGATTTCGAAAAAAGTTATTCGGTTTATTCGTTTTTGTGGATCGTAATTACGTTATGTACACTTACGTTTTCATCCAATCTATCCGAATGACGGTAATAAAAAACATATAGATATAGATTGCGATTATCAGAACGTATATATACAATATATTTTGTTTTTAAATCGGCCAAGAAGTTATTTAAATTGATAATGAGATTTAATATTTTTTACTTGAATCAATTCGTATTCATTTTAGTATAAATTTAAATCATAATGAATAACATGTCAATTTCAAATTATAATAAATTGTATATGATCCAATTAAAATGAATTAAAAAACAATCGATCTGAAATTCCGAATGTTTACAGTCCAAGTTTAGAAATAGTTTAACTCTCTATAAATTTCTCGGAGTGACATTTCACTCTTAGAGAGTGAAAATTGAGCTACTCCTCGAAAGAGTGAATTATTATCAATCTTCAATAGTGACATTTCACATTTGTTTCAATGAAATTTCACTTTTATAGACAAGAATTTGTACATACAAGAATTTTAGAGAGAATAAACAATTCAATCCGTGTCAATCCATTCGAATAGATATTGAAAAGAAAAAAGAATATGATGAAAACATGAAAACTTGGATTGACGAGGATTCGGAAGTATAATATACTCTCAAAATTTCATGGAGTGAATTTTCACTCCGTAAAGATTGAAAATCGAGCTACCCTTCAAAAGAGTGAAATTTCACTCTACATTTGAGTTAGTCGAAGAATTTACAGTCCAAACAGAATGAAACGTCACTCTTAAAGAGTGAAAATTCATTCTTTTGAAGGGTAGCTCAATTTTCACTCTTTGTGGAGTGTAATTTCATTCCAAGAAATTTGGAGAGTACGTCATGAAGAAAATGAATTCTTTCTTATCCTTTTCAATACTTCTTAATCCGAGTTTTTGAACTTTTTTATTTTTTACTTTTCACGCGGTAAGAAAAGCGTAATTCCTTTAAATTTTCGAAACTGTTAATCCAATTCGATAACAAACTCGTTAATTGCAAATTATATATAATTCATTATATGTCCAAATATATAATATCCTAATAACAGTACAAATCAATAATTATAATGAATCATTTGTACTTTGATACCAAGGGAAAATATTTATATTAAATATATTTAATTTTTTCAATTAATATATAATATTCTAATTTTTTAAATTACGTTTTTTTTTAATCCAATATATTCACGAATCGATTTTCATTTTCCAATTTATAGTTGTGCAGTCTGTTCAAAAACACTTCTTAAAAATGGAAACGTTATACGGTTCGTCAAAATGCATATACGAAAAATGTAATTCGGATTATCGATCGAATGTAAAACCCATTCATTCATCGATGCGTCGAAAACGTTCGACAATTGACATAAAATGACGAACGTTTAATCGATCAATGTTTCAAAATTTTCGTATAATAAAAATTACATTTGCTATAATAAGGGCCCTATACTGTCTCTCCCTTTAGGTTGGTATCGCATATATATATATATATAGGAATTGTCACGATATTCCTCCGCGAGATATATTCCCGATAATTATTCTCGAATTTATATGCGTTCGCGTAAAACGTCATTCTCGCACGCATCCTGTCGACAAAGTCGCGTCATTCGATCGTCCCTATAGGCGCGTATATACATATATGTAATACCACACGCAATAAAGCTATTTGACAGAAAGAGTCCGACTATAGAGCGAGAGAGAGAGAGAGAGAGAGGTACGTATATATACATGTATGTACGTGCGGATGAACAGCACGAGGGACGCCGCAATGGGCACTATACACGTGTATATATGCACGGTGTGTGTATATAGCGCCTGTTTCTAGGGGCCGTCGGGACTCGTTGATTTCAGGTGGCGCGAGCCGGCGTCGCCCTGCAATTGGTCGAAAGGATCTCGGCTGACGAGAGGAACCGCAACAGCTGATCCTAAATGCGGCTGGCTGGCCGCCTGTGTGTATACACAACCATATACTATGTATACGCGTAAGAATACGAAGGCGATGGCTGTATATGTGTATACATACGGTGGATGCGCGGGCGCAAAGCTTACGATCGGCCGCCCCGGAATGAGTGGCGGCACAGTCGGCCATCGAGCTCGCCCAACACCTCGCAGCGACGAGCAGTCGCTACATATACTTTTCCGACATTCGTTCGGTGCTTTTTTCCGGGACGCACGTGCTACGCACGCTTGAATATAGTACATATATAGCGTGACGTCACGTACACGCACAGCGCCAGCCGGGGTTTCGCCGGTTTTCGTGTGTCGTGCTATCTCTCTCTCGCGAGTGATCACCGTTCCGATACATACAGAGAGAGAGAGTGGTGCGGACGGTGATTGATTTTCTCTCGGAGTGCACGGATTTTCCACGAAGCGGAGCACATCACGGTAGGAGACTGTGCCTGTTTGTTTTGCATGTTTATGTTTGTACGATTGTGTGTGTGTGTTTCCTTAATTTTTGTTTTTTAAAAATTCTGCGAAAAGTGCGATTTTTTGTGTCTTTACGACGATCGCAACGATTGCGAATCGTGGATGTGAGAGAGAGAGATGATTGTTCGGGATTCGTTCATTGTTCGGGCATTCGTATCCACGTGTATATGGATACGTATTACTCTGTATACATTGTATACGAGTGGGAAAATGTAACAATGTCACGATACATTGCTTGCGATTCGTCGAGAAAATGAAGAAAAAAGAAATTTATAATCGTTCATTAATGCTTGTGTTTTCTTTTTTTTCGTTAAAAATCGAGCTTTCGAACAATGCTGACTGGTTTGGGAATTTTGGTGAAAAATCGACCAGTCATTCGAGGCGGCTGACATTTTATCGTTACATATATATTTCGGTTTTCATTTCGATCACTGCGAGGTGTCGGAGAAGTCTCTCGAAAAACGATTTGTGGAAATCGGTGAAAAAATCGTCGGGCAATTCGAAATGGTCGAAAATTCTACTAATAATTATCATTGGTTTCGGTGTCTCGTTATTTGAATCGATGAATTTTACAAATTTTATAAATTACTACGGATCAAGTTACTAATTAGTAGTATTAATAAATAATAATTAAAAATTATTAGAAAATAAATAGTAATTATAATTAAAAATTATTTACTATACATACACACATATATATATATATATATAATGATAGTATATGTATCAATAGTAATTTTTAATTATTAGTAATTTATAAAAGTATTAGATAAAATTTTCATTAATCCCAATTAGTGAAAATAATGATAAATGTTTTAACTAAAAGTACCACGTGGTGGTATTAAAAAAAAAAATCAAAAATAAATAAAATCATGATCTAAATCGTTTCGTTCAGTCGTAATTAATAAAATCGCTCCATTTGTACAACAGAAACAGAGAAATCGAATAACGGACAAATGATATTTCGAATATTATCAATATTTACCAATAAAGAGAAGAAACATTTGACAATCTGAATTTCTCTCTAGCCCGAGACTCGAGAGCGCGTTTCTTTCATCTTTCATTCATTCATTGAACGAAATTTCGCGACATCGAGCGAGAATGGAATGAAATATGCATGAGTGAAATGCGCACTACTATAATAGATGAATGAGAAACACGCGCTCGTTCAATTTTTATTTCAGCTAATTACTGAAAATTGATGGAAAACGATCCTTTATCTTTTTATCGAGACCAAAGCGCGCGCTAAAGTCCCAAGCGGAACAAAATGTCTGTAACGTTTTTGAAACGTTTCAGAAACGTTTTATAAACATCGCAGACATGAAACGTTTTAAAAACGTTTTTGAAACGCTTCAAAAGCGTTACGGACATTTGGTGCCGGTTGGGGTGTGATTATTTTGAAATTTTTATACCTTCCTTTTTTTTTTTTTTTAAGAGAGAGAGGGAAAAACTATTCGAAACAGTATATGATTAATCCGTCGATCGATCTTTATCGATTCAGTTTATTAATACGATGAAAAAAATAATTTTTATTACCTTTTGTCTTCCAAGGAGAAGGATTGTGGAATACATATATATACGTATATGGCCGAGTTCCTTCGTGAATTCCCGTGTAACGTTTTTCTCGCCGATGCGAGCGTTGAACTTGGGTTCCGGTTTATGCAATATTGCATTTTAATGACAAGTGAGGCATTTGTTTCGTTATTAACGAAGTACAGTAGGATTGTACTGTTGGTTTTTTTATTAAAATTTTCTTTTTTTTTTTTATTAAAGTTTTTGTTCGTTACCCATGTGGAAAATTTAACATTTAGTTATTTAAATTGTTTCGCCTTAGATAAAGTTTTTTTGCATTGTTAAATTATGACGAACATAATTTTGGTTTTAAATTTCAATAAAAATTGTCGTGAAAACATTTTATAATGGACACTCATCATTTTTTAATGATTTTTATTGGTAATTATCGATGTAATTTCATGCATTAAAAGTTATTTTTATTTATTTATGTTAATAAATTTATGTAATACAAAAGATAAGAAAAATAATTATTTAAATTAAAAACATTAAAATTGTTATCGATGTCGATGATTTGTTTAAGGGATGAATAAGTATATATATAATTGAGAAATTAAAAATGATTATTGTCGAACAAAGTATAGTATTGCCGGGTCATTGCATTTAAGTAATAATTCAGGTGTCTTTATACGATCGGTCTTGACACTGCAACTGGAAACATTTGCCATTAGCGATTTAATGATAAATAACCATGCAGTATAGTGCGCTATCGGTTAGCACGGAACTAATTGTCCCTGAATTTCATGCAAGGTAGCTTTTAATGAAATGACGTTAATTCAATAATGTCCAATCCTTACGTGGAAAACGATAATGATTTCTTAAATAATAATAGTAATAGTAATGATAAACAATAAATAATAGTAATAACAAACAGGAATGTTTAAGATTTCCCTGAAATTTCTATTTTTGTTGATTATTATTATTATTATTACTGCACTGAGCGAAAAATTTAGTAAATTCAATTAAATATTAGGTTACTCATATCGAAATGCCAAATCGTTTAAATCAACGACATTATTTCGTATAATCAACTGTATTGTATTTATCACAACAAAATATAGGTTTTAATTGGTTTCAAATTAACAAAATATTTATCTGAATTTACTGAATTTTTCTCTCAGTGTATTTTTTTTTTTTTATTTGATTCTCAGTGTATTAATATTAATATATTACTATTATTATTACAATTCTTACGTGGAAAATGATAATGATTTCTTAAACAATAATAGTAATCATAATAATAAACAATAATAATAATAATAATAATAATAACCAGCAATGTTCAAAATGTCACCGAAATTTATATTTTTGTTTTTTTAATTTAAAAAAATTTTTTTAAAATTATTTATTTTATCTGCACTGGAATATTTTGGAAAATGATACTAAAAATGATGGAAAATTGACTAAAAAAATCTTTAATTTTTAATGTAATTTATTCATTAAAAAAGTTTAAAAAAAATAAAAATACAGAGAGTGTTAACAAAAATATTAACAAATGATGAAGAACGCGTGAAAATTCACCGACTTTTCTTCAGTGCCTAAAAGAGATCGCCCCCTGCATATCATATATAATGATGCATGGCAGACGGTATACCCTATTTCGGGGCCAAGGATCGATTTCAGGGTTCGATCCGAAGTGGTGGCTGGGGAGGGGGGGGGGGGGGGTTAAATTGTTAAAGCCGAACAAGATTTAGATACGCCTCTCCTTCATTCCCGTTTCAGGATGCGTTGGCCATTTTTGGTGATTCCATTTCTTTTTGATGTATATATACAGGGATCGCGCGAATAATGTATTCGTTTTTCTCACATTATATATACCCTTCCGGCGAACATTTCACACGTATATACGAAGGAAACGTTACTTTTAATTCTTTGTTGTCTTATTACAGTAATATTGATAATAGAAAGCAACAAATCTTTTTATTATCGATATTGCATTATTTCGATTATTTTTTATAAAGGCAGTTTTTCAAAAATCAATAAAAATGCGTATTTTTAATTCATTTGATTTTATATCGACATTTTCACAATTATAACATGTGTATGTGTGTGTATGTGTTTATTGTTTGTTTTATATTTAAATAAAAAATAAATAAATATACATACATAAATATATAATAAGCAATAAATACACACACGCACCATATATATATATATATTGATATATTATAATTATGAAAATATTTATATAAAATTAAATTATTAAAAAACGTCTCTATATGCATTTTTATTGAGGTTTTAAAAATGGCTATAAAAAATTGAAATAATGCAATAAGATCTTTAATGTTAATATCAATATTATTTTAAGGTAAAATGACACACACACACATATATATATATATATATATATATATATTTTTTTTTTTTTTTTTGGTACGCATCGATTCTGTGTCTCATACTTTCCTTTTAAGTTATATTATATTTATTATATTTAATTTAATTAATATTGATGATTTTTTATATTATTTTTATTTTTATTTTTTATATTAATTAATAATTAATATTAATATTTCGATTTATTATAGTCAATTTTAAAACATCAATAAAAATGCATATATATTTACACTGAAAAAAATGTCTTATTTCAAGTAAATATTTACTTGAAAATGACAAATTTTTTTTTCAATGGTAGACGTTTTTTAGGTAATTTACTTTTATATAAATTTTTTTTTAATAATCATTATATATATATATTGTTTTTATAAATTATTTATGATGTATAAACATTATCTGAAGTATAACTAATGAGATTCAATAAGTCGTGAATAGCGATATTCAAATATTACACGGCCGCACGTAAGGCGCCATTGTTTATTTTGTTTTTCATAGAATACGTCGTATTGAAAAATGCCGTTATGTAATTATTGTATAGTAGCACTCGTTGCGTGCGCAACATAATAATTACACGTATACTTGTGTTGTATACGAACTGGACGTTTTGTTGCGCGAGTAATTTAGTCCAGGATTTCCTCGCACATTCCACAACGTCTTGCGAGAACTGCGTCAAAGCATTTCCCAAACTGTTATATAGATCGATGTTGTTTCTAAAAACTTTTTTTGCAAAAATACCCTTTTTTCGAATGAAAATGAGTATGCGCTCAAATACGTCGTTGCCGGGTATCGATTGATTGGTTACGTTATATACAGTTACTATATAGTCAGTTACGTTATTTATTGAAATTGCGTATATGGTTGTAAAACGACATCAGTGCTGATGCTGCATTCGCGTCTAGTTACGATGTGTTGGTTAGCGGGGAAGAAAAAGAAAAACGATATTGCTTGAGGTACGGTCGCGGGCACGACATGTGCACTAGGTCACGTACGTTGTACGTATATGCGCCGTTATCGCTGGAATAATAGAAGAATACCCGTATAGCTTGCAATTCGTCGTCGAATGCATATAACATCGCGGGACAAGCCTGATTCGAAATTGACAAAAGTTTTTTTTGATAATGTTATTTATCAAAATCTTTTTGTTTTTTTCAAATACATTTTTTGTGAACTTGTGTCATAACGATATTTTTTGATGGACCTTATTGTGTCGCTGTCTTTCATAAGGAGGCATTATTAGTCAGTGGCATATATATAAAAAATTTGTTGAATTTTACATAAATGTATATATATATACTTCATTATGGTATCGTCCTATTCCATTGCAGATTAGGTTACTCTAATGTAATCTGTGCAACGTTATGCAACACCGAGTGATGATACGTAACAGCAAGCCGGCCAGGCCTGATGGCTTTAAGTTACCGACATTTCATGCATTTCTCAGTCCTTCGGCAGAAATACAATAGCAACCAATGAATATAAAAAGAAGGATTGATATGTGCGATTAATCGTGCATTTTTTGTTTTATTTATGTATTATTTATTTTTCTGTTTTCTTTTCTTTTTTTTTTTCATTGCAGTCGTATAATTTATAGACTCGTAGTTTATAAATTTCTCCATTTCGATTCCTGAATCTGAAAGACCGGAAGTCGGTCATTGACTCGTTGGTGTCAGTGCACTTAAGTCGGGGGGAAACGAACAGCAAGTAATGCATACGTGTATTTCGTTAAGTGACACACGAGTACGAAGACAATCCTTCTTTATTTTTCCCTCTCTGACAATACGAAATTATACGTTTATTGTGATAATGGCGAAACTTTGCTCCAAATTGTCCGGTGTTAAATTTCTCGAAAATTAATGGGTAGAGCGTCTTGTCGCTAGAGAAGTCTGTGGGTTAAGACATCTTAAGGGCACGTTTTGTAACGTCAGTCTAGACGATGAGGTCTTGGGTCTTTAGAAAAAGATAAATGGATTTCGTTATGTCAAACTTTTTTCAAGATCTTTTTTTCATTGTTCTTCCTTGTTTGTATTAATTTATGTAAGTCTACATTTGTTACTATTAATATATCATTAAAGTCCTTCGAGTTTCTTTAAAGAACTTCAAGTCCTAGAATATTTTCCCTCCTTAAAAAAAAATAATAATAGAAGGGAGTCTCTTATTTTCCTGTAAATATTGTAGCAGGAAATTGATAAATGTCTATTCGGTGGTCGAGTAATTCAGATGAGGAGAATCGCGAGTGAATTTTGTTTCATGCTTCGCTAATGAAGCAATTAATTATGAAATTGTTAATGAATTTAACATATGTACAACAACGAAATAATCAGACACTCGCGACATGTGAAAAAAAGTTGATATCGATGTATAGTGCAGCCTGGTCATTTGAGATAATCCGTTGAGTAACCAGCATCGTTATACGTACTGCATACACAAATGGTGTATTATATGCCGCAAATTATCGAGCACGTTGGACGATACGCGAGAGAAACTATTAATTCGATGTGATGAAAAGAGGGGGAATTTTATTGGCCTCGCCGAGGTTATTTTCGCTCCAATTGAATTAAACCTTTGCCTTTGGTTGATGAACGTTTCATTAACATGTTGTTCCAACAGTTAACGCAGTTTAGCCAATATTATCAATCCTTCTCATTATTTTCTTGACATTTTTAATTGATGATCTGATTAAATAATTTTTTTTTTTTTGTTTAGTAGTATTTTTTTTTGTCAATATTATTATAAATTAATTTCAATAATTAATACAATGAATAGTAAAATAATTCGTAAAATCATTTTATTTCTTCAAAATTTCGATCCTTTCTTTATTTCGATCCACAAATGATATTTATTCATTGATTTCTATGCTTATCGAACCATTTTAACCTAAAAATATTGACGATCAATTTAATGCTATACATTTCAATTCATATTAATTTGGAAAAATTACTTGAACATTCGAACGTATTGAAATCAATTTATACTCATACATTTTTATGCATTTAAATCCATTGATAACATTTATAAGCTAATAAATTCTATGATTTTCAATACGTCCGAATTTAAAAGTATAACATTTCCAAATCAAATTTTATAGATTTCAATCCATATGAATCCAAAATTAAGTATTTTCTGATTAATGTGAATTGAAGCAAGTAGTATTTAATTTATGGGCTTTATAGTAAAATAAAAAAAAAAAAAACAATTTGAATGATAATTCTAAAATTAAAATAATTAAATAATTGATTAAAATTAATCGAGATTGAAATGTTTTGAAAAACATAGAATTTAACGTGTCAATATTATTTATAGATTCGTTTCGCCTTATCTGAATCCATGTCATAACATTTTTGATTACTGGATATCGCCATACTTTTATTATTTATATGATAAATAGATTTGTAGTATAGATATGATTTCTGCGTTACGAGCGGTACTTTCATTTCCATTGAATTTTATCCCTAATATATCGCAAAGAAATTATCAAAAATAAACACTAGATGAGATAAAATTTATATGATATGACCGTGACTTGCAAGTCTCGATATTGATTTATGCCCGATATTAATTTTATACCTATTATTATTAATAAATGTATTGAAATAATTAATAAATGGAAAAAATAAACTCGCGTAATATTCATTAAAGTTTATCATTTTAATAATTAAAAAATGTTTCAATAATCACTATTCATTCAAATAATCGAGATTTTAACGAATCTCATACAAATTGGCTCATTATTCGTTACAAAGTTCTTTCAATTTATACAATATAAAAATATTTTCTCGGAAATCGTCGAAGTACAATCGGCCATTTCGGAAACGAATGTTCATGTTACTGCAATAAAGGCTCGTTTGGATCAACGATGAACATCATGAAAAAGATTGCATTTCGATGAATTATGTCTTATACGACAAAGAGATATACAAAATAGGAAAAATGTAATTCTAGAGACATTATTTGCACGTAATAACCTTAAGAAATCTGTAGAATTATCGATGAAGAATTGGAATTTTTATATTCATGGTATTTACAGATCGTACAAAAACTGTATTCATTTTTGATAATAATCGTTAATATTTGATAACGTTGATAATTCCTGAAGACTATTAGATGATACTTGTTGTTGATAATTAAATAATAATTAAAAGATTTTTGGTACTTGTATGATTGCCTTTTTTATTGATTATACTTGAAATCCATTAAAATTCATTTTATACATGATAAAATATCAATTAAAAAAATGATAATTATAATTAATCGAATGAATTTCGATTAATTATAATTAAAATAAAAGAAAGAAAAAATGTTCATTTTGGCAGGATAAAAACAGAGCCTCGCGTAATGAGAGTTGTGTCACTCTTACAGTAATGGGGAGTAATTCGATTCACTTCGAACATTCGACGAGCATGCCATATAGATAACACGCTAATCAAGAATACGCGAGGATGACGCGCAACGAGTGAATCCTTACGCCGAGCTTACGACAGCTAGATGAAAGGTCGTCGCGAGGTCTTTAGTAGAGCCCCGGTGTCATTATCAAGGCTGACCACTCGGACTCGGGGTCAATCGTGAGTGTCCGCGGTGCATTAATAACGGATAAGGGGGGCGGCAACTCTCTTGATTACGCCGGTCACGTGGCTAAGAGAAAACTTTCGATTAAACATACACGTGCTATAGCTATACATAATATTATAGACTGTGAGATAACTCAGCTTTAAACCGACATTTTTAATTCAACTCGTAAAGAATTCCAAACACTCTTATTAAAAAAAAAAAAAGCAATGTATATTATTCGTGTTAATGAAGGTGCCATAATCGAGAAAATCATTTTAAAAAATCGACTATCGTGAACGCGTTGATAACTGCCTAATGAGGATGGAAAAATTTTGATTTCGAAATTAGATTATCTGGAGTTTGACAGATTAATTTCTTTTTAATTTATTTATATTTTTTTTTCATAGAAATAATTCTTAATTGGAAGAATTATCTTCACTTTAGATTATTACTTTCATTTAATCATGATTTCGTTATCGTTTTCAATATTCGTTTCTTTTGTTAATCGTTCTGGGAAATTTTTTTTTTTTTTCAATGTAAATTTTTAGGAGTAGAAATTTAGTAATTTTTTAGAAGTTCTTTCTAGAGTAAATGGGACAATTGTCAGTCCTTCTCGAGTGAACTTTCATCACTCTCGACGAGTTGAAAAGTTCACTTGTTTAAAAGAGTGGATCAATTTCCATTCGACGAAAAAAAAATGTTCCGCTGCGCAGGAAAACTTAATTATTTGGTTAAAGAAAAGATTCATCATGTGAGATCAAGCTTTTAATCGTTCACGTGAGAAACGTATGGAGATGAGTTTTGCAACGATCGAATGATAAAGATTAACGATTGTGCATTAAAACAAAAAGAACCTGCGATGCCATTCGCAACAATTTGCAATAATGATTCAATTTTAAGTATCTTATATACGTCTTCATTTCAATTCGGCTCGTCGGTTAATTAAATCGATCAATTCAATTACGCGAACACCGAATGCCTATATATACTGCATAATTGCAATTGAAATTTGTCGCTGTTCAAAATTTGTTGATGAATTAATTACTCATGCATTGCGAGTGACTGACGCTGAGAATGTAACGGGGAAAAAATGATTTTGAACTCGGCGAGCACAAGTGTCAATATTAAATGCATGAGCCACGTTCTTTAATAGAGCCATATACTTTTCCGATGCATTTCTCAATCAGTGCCATTGTTCGCGGTTCAATCAACAAATTATTGATTTCAAGACGCGTCGAGAAAATGTGATAGCCTCGTCGTCGATTAACGCGCGAAATATGCAGAAGCTTTTTTTACATAATATATACACCATGATAACTGATGGTATTTCCTTCTTGAAAAAAAAAATGCATTATTTCGCATTATATATAAAAATGACGCCTTAGCATTACTTTTTAATCATCACCGGATATATATCAGGGATTGCGATCGACGTTTCGATGGCCAGATATTAAAGGGAAAAAATCAAAAATATTGTTTGGCACATATATATATATATATATAAAAGCACTTTGGATCGCGTATATCAACGCGTCATCGACGTGTATCGCAGTTCATCGTGTGCACGACGATAAGATTAGAGTCCGCGTAACCCGTACAAAAACGATTGCATCGTTGCTCACTATTACGATGCAAATTAATTTGCAATTTGATTCGATATCGTGCATTGTCGTCGCACACGATTGCATAGGTTGCATATGCTCGTTTCTTTTAATGGTATACACCGATATATACGCCGAACAGCGTATACACTTAAACAGCAATTTGTACTTTTTGTTAAGAGTAACAGAATGTTGCATATCAAATTGCCGAAAGAATATCATTCTTTCGGTTACTTTATCATTTATACGATTCAATCGTCGATCGCGTATCAGCGAACGATTAAAAAAGCAATGGAGATAAATACGTTGCGTCGATATCGACATTTTTAGAATAAACGATTAATAATAAAAAAAAAAAAAGAAAAGAAAAGTAACGGTTTACTGCAATTGACAAATTTCTAAATGAAATTGACGTCAATAACGCTGAACTTTATAAGTCTGACGTCTTTCATTTATCAACGCATTGACGATATTCTATAACGTAATATTTTACAGTCGGGTCATTTCGTGTCAATGGCTTGCGTATACTTTAAACGTCAGCATTATATGTTTATATATAAACACGTTTAAAAATATTGCAAAGATCCCTTTAGTATCTGCAACTTATTTATAAAACTCTCATTTGATTCGATATTAGATTTGCGTTTTATCAAATTGTCATCATTTTTAGCCAGCATGTTGCCTTTCGTTAAATTCATCAGAATGGATAGTTACCATACCGCACAATTAAAATTAGTTATTCATCGGTTACAGATGAGTCACTCGTTGAATATTCGAAAAAGTCCCTGACAATTTTTACGAGTTTATTCCTTTCGGCGTACGTGCGCTTATTTGAATTTAGCAGGCTTTATCCCGGATTTAAAGATAATACAGGAAACGAGGCTTTAGGACCTATAAAGTACAATTATTTATTTTATACTTTTATAGAAATTGTATTATTTTTAGATATCAATAAAATATTAGATCGAGAGATATACAAAAAAAATCATTAATCTGTTTTGTGATAAAGTATTACGAGAAATTTATCGTCTTAATTTATTCGTATCAAGTTCTTGTTGAAAATCCAAATGGAAATTTCTTATCAAAGGTGAATAAATAAAAAGAAAAAAATGCAACGTCAATCGACTAAAAAAAAAGCAAATTTCATTTCCAGTAGCACGTAAATAACGAAGCGACTCGTACCTGTCAACTGCAGACATTTTTCGCTGGTGCATTTTCTTTTTCGAGCACAATTTCTTGCAATGTATATAGATAAAACATGAGAACGTCAAAATTTGCGATATCGAGTTTTGCGAACTTTTGCGAAGTTTCCTATTTGCTCGCGTATATATACATCAGAGCTATATCGGTACGAAAATATTGACGATCCCTCGTGATTTTCATTGCGCGTTATTTTGACCTCCTTTTTCGGAAACAGCCTTGAGAGCTTGTTTTCGTGTCCGGAAGGGTGAATTACGTTGCGGAGTATATGGCGAATGAATTACTTCATTATATATGTATAGTCAACGGTTAAAATGGCGAAAGGAAAATGTGCGCCGTTTTAAATTGACTGAAAACCCGTAGTTTATGGACATCCGGTATACATGTGTAATTGTGTACGTATGATGAGCATTCGATGCGATGCTATTTACAACCACATGTTTATCCGAAATACGCTTGACGATAAAATCGGCCAGTTTGTACAATCGAGTATTATGTGAGCTCGAAGGACTCCGAAACCGATAGCGTTGATGATAACTTCATCATCTCATTTAAGAAATCTCGATTCTAAAGAATTTGAACGATTTTTTCGAAGTTTCATTCTTGCGTAAATAAATTTTGCGAACAAAAAATTTAATACAACATAACCTTAAAAATCAGGATTTATGGTGTATATTTACTATTGAGTCGATTTAAAAAAAATTTAATTATTTAAAAAAGTTAAAATTATAAAAAAGCCTTTTTAAGATAGGAAGTGACATTACCGACTTAACGAAATAATTCATGTTATTTCTGCTTTTATATCATTAATTATTATTCCTAACTTTTAAAAAATTATTCGTTTTTTTTTGTTAAGTTTTTATTTACATCGTATACAAATTATATTTTAATTGTAAAATGATATTGAAAATAATGCGTCGGTTGTATTATCGTAAGTAAATAGCATCGGTATAAAATCGAATCATTTTTCCAACAATTCTCGAAACTGTAAAATTTCAGTTTCGTAGAGTTTCAACCAAACATTTCGCAAGATTGCACAAATGATGTAATCCGATTGAAAATTGGTCGTAAGCTTTGGGAAACAATTGTATGACGACGACACGATTTCTTGAATTTCTTAAAGACTTCCATTTTAATGTTTTTTTTTTTTTTTTTTTCGACAATCAGTAACAACAACAAGCTAACATACAATTTAGACAAATTACCAATATTTTATAATAGGTCTCTCTTAATTTTCGATAAGCAGTTAAAGTCTAAAACTGATTTGACTTCATTTTCAAGACTTTCAAGACTACTTTCCGAATGTCCAACAATCCCATAATTTATCCTATACTTTATCGAAAAATTTCAACAATCGCAAATTCGCGTGTCAGCGTTGACTTTGACCATTTTCGAAACGTCACTTCTCATGACGACAAAAGTAGGTCAGGAAAATTTCGCAACTTTGCGTGAAAAAAAGCTCTATTCGGAGGGCCCCGCCAGGTCATTTTCATTCTCAGAAGGAATCATGCGCATCGTCGTTACATTGTTATCAGGGGCTCGTCTCCATCAGGGTGTAGGACGAGGAGCTCGCGGAAGGAGCAGGACGACGAGCATCGTCCTGAGTCTGCGCCTGGTGGGGTTCTCCCAGAGGGAACACTGCACGAAGCGAGGATTTTCCCTGTGGTTGTTATGCGAGGGTCGACAGTCGATACCTGGTCACGGGCCACTGTGCGAACTGGGCGCGAAATCACACCTTCTCGCCCTGGGCATGAGTTTCGAATTTTTATCAGCAGAATTCGTTTAGATCCATATCGAAAAAAGTTGTTTTTTGTTTTTTGAAAAATGACGTTTTAAAATTTTGAAAGTCTCGGTCAAATTTTTTGTCGTCCTTCAGAGTGAACTTTTGTATAGATGTATAGAAATCTTCTTGGTAAAAGTGTTTTCGGAACAATCATTTTGCAACGCTGCAGACGAGAATGACGCAATTGGCAGTGCTTCAATGTCGTACGAGTCGCGTGGTGTTGACTTGTTGAATGGACCCAAGATCTTCCTTGTTGCGCTAACAGCGACTGGCTTCGTTTAAACGTGAGGATTTTTGTTGGAATTGCTATATAGTCGTGGATCTGTTGGATAAATTTTACGAGTGTGCTCCTGGAGGCTGACGTATATTGGAAGGTCGTGCATGTGAACATTTCAACGCGAATGTGATTAATATTTTTGATGGTTGACGCGACGTCGGATTGTCATTGACGTTTGTATTTGATATTTTCATTATAGATTTGTTTCATGATTAATCTGAAAAAATAATCTTTTATTAATTTATTTTGCTAAATACTTATGCAAGTCAACGGATGAAGTATCTTTTTGTTTTAACTTTCACCTACAGTCGTGTTGCGAATGATGGACATGGTCCATCGAGCGTTGGGTTGTACCACTTTATCTAACGCACCCGCTGAGTAGAACATCCCTTCGGCAATCATGGATTGTGTCCCGTTAGTTTCGTTTTTTTTTTTCTTTCTTCGTTTATTTTCCATATTTTTATATTCTTTTTATTATTTACATATAAGAACTATAAAAGTATATTCTCTTAATTATATTTAATTTTGTAATATTATACAAGACATGCCTTGTCGTCAACTTCTTTTCCGCCGCAGCATCACTTTTTACTTACGTGTCTCTACGTACGTAAATGACGTCATTTATAACGCAATTGGCGAAAATTCAATTTTTTTGTAGAATATTGCGTTTAGGTAATTATTTTTAGTAATTAGTATCATTGAAATCATAGAAAAAAGAAAAATACAGAGGAGCGAAGCATATTGCAATGTCTGTAAATAATATGACGTCTTATAATCATTTCATATAATACAATAAATACATTAAAAGGTTTTTTCAATTCAACAATCTGCAATGATCTTTAAAAATAAAAAAAATTAAAAAATACATAAAAAAATAAGAAATAAAAATAAATAGATACCATCCCAGTAAAGAACAACAGACTGAAAGGTCGAAACGTGAATTACGCAAAGGATATCAAAGGATTAAAAAAAAGGATTCATTTTCTTAATGACGACGAATACTTCTGAATCCTTGCCAATCCAAGTTTTGATGTTTTAATGTTTAAAGAAGAATAAATCATGGGCGAAATAATACAATTGTTATTATCTATTATCTAAATTTCTTGGAGTGAAATTTCATTCTAAAAATGTGAGAATTAATATATCACTCTTAATGAGTGAAAATTCACATTTTTTAAGAATAGCTCAATGTTCACTGCCTGCTCAACCACAATGAAACAATTATGTAACACTAATGTAACATTTATGTAAGAAATAACCATGATGTATTTGTAACATAACTGTTACTTGCAGTATTTGCTGGGTATTACAAAAAATAACAGCTTCTCATTACGCATTACGTAGAAAAGTTTATAAATATTATATTACCTACAGTCAACGCTCTCATTAATTAAATTAATTTCGATAAAAAAGTAAATAGATAATTCCAATTTAGATTTTTCCGAACAATTTTAAACGATTTAAAGGAATGAAAAAAAAAATAGATATATAAAATCATCATTACGTAGAAACTGCCCTAATAGCAACTCATTTTCCACGTTATTCCCATCAATGTTGACCGATAACTAACTGCGTATAATTTTAGGATTTATATATATTTTCTTAATGTTTCCGAAAATTAAATTTTCCTTCATTATGGCTTTATCTAAATGCATATAAATGCGCCCAACATATATATGTAAAACTATAATCGAACAAAAATTATGAAAGCACGTGCGACCGACGACTGGTAGAAAGTTACAATTAATCATTTGTTAATTAAAATATGGCTGAAACTAACGTGTGTGAATAATTATTTGTATTTCAGAGCAAAAATCAAAATGGCACCAAACGTAACAAATGCGCCGGCCGACATCGATTTCGATGGAGAGTCCACCGAAGAGACACAATTAGCCCAAGGCATCGAAGAGGCTAAAGTACAGAAACCATACAAAGTCGAAATTATCTGGAAAAACGTCATCATCTTTACGTATCTTCATTTGGCATCGCTTTACGGAGTCTACCTCATTTTCGCATCTGCAAAATTAGCAACGACAATATTTGGTAAGAGTTGTTTTTTTTTTTTTTTATTCAAGTTAAGAAATTAAAAATTGAATTAAAAGCAAACATTAAAGTTAAATTGAAAACTCAAAATTAAAAAATATTGTAATATTCAACGTATAATATTAGTATATTAATATTCAATATTACCTACTATCTGAGAGAAAGTCCTGATTTTTGTTTAACAAGTATTTTTAAACCGGTTACAATAGTAGCATGTCACATTATATTTTTTACTTTGTTTTGTGATAAGCTGTCATCGATTGTTCAGAAAGACTTACAATTGCCTATTGTCTTCGAGGCTAAAACATGCAGAAAACCAATATTATCCAATGCTCTTGGTTCACTGTGTGCACTGAATTTTAAGTTATTTTATTTCCATTAGATATTTATTATTTAAATCTATTCCATATCATTTAAATATATTTAAAACGTGCTAGTTTATTTGATTTATATATATTTACCTAAACAGCTATTCGTTGCATTTATATAGTGATTATAATAAGTTTAAAATATTATGCACAGTAGGAACTATTAGAAATATTATTTATAAATAATATCTTTAAAACTGACACATTAAAATGATGTTTGTGTACATCTAAATTTACATTATATGCATTTTTCTTTTCAGCCATCGTTTTATACCAAATTAGTGGTTTGGGAATCACAGCCGGTGCACACAGACTTTGGGCACATCGATCTTACAAAGCAAAATGGCCATTGCGGCTGATTTTAATACTCTGCAACACGCTGGCTTTCCAGGTAAACAAAAGTACTTCTTTAAGTAATGAATAAATTCTTAAGAAAAGTTTATATTCTTTGTTCTTGTCATACATAAAATTTGGTTTGTAAAACTTTTAAATGTGTCATACAAATTTTTAAGAATAATTCAATAATTTTATTGTAATATATTTAATTAATTCATATAGTAACTAATTCATAATTCAATTTGTGAATGAAAAAAAAGTATTTAAATAAAAGCCCTTTTTATTTTTACATAGGATGCTGCAATTGACTGGGCAAGAGATCATCGAGTACATCACAAATTCAGTGAAACAGATGCTGATCCCCATAATGCAAAACGAGGCTTCTTCTTTTCCCATATTGGCTGGTTACTGTGCCGTAAACATCCCGATGTCAAATCCAAGGGCCAGCATATCGACATGAGTGACCTCAAGAGTGATCCTATTATTATGTTCCAGAAAAAGTGAGTATTTTTTAAAATTTAACTTTGTATTTTAGCGTTGAACATTTTTCATCTTATCCTTTAAATCCTAATTGTCCTTTTTATTTTTGATCAATTTATCCATATCTCCAGTCTATAAATTTATATTATTTTACTTATTCAATTTGATTAGTTATTGATTAGTTCATTACCATTCACATCGTATAAATAAAATATTTTTAATAAAATATGTTCAAATTTAAATATTATAAATGTAAATTAATCAATACTTCAAACATCATATTAGAGAATAGAATTGATTTGTAAATGAATATCTATATAACGATGATTGTGTACTTTGTTATGTACAAAAATATCAAATTAATCGAAGAATCAAGTATATTCAGAAATAAGAAAAAGAAAATATGGTGAAAGGAAATAAGGAATTAATGTAAGAAAACATTAAGATAATATGATAATAATAAATGTGTCTTGACGTTTCAGATATTACATCTACCTCATGTTGACCTTGTGTTTCATCGTGCCCACACTTGTTCCTTATTTATGCTGGGGTGAAACCATAACGAATGCCTATTTTGTATCTGCAATCTTGCGATACACCTTCACCCTTAACATGACGTGGTTGGTGAATTCAGCTGCTCATATGTTTGGTGGAAAACCTTACGATAGGTATGTGTCGTAACTTTTGTTTTGAGTAATTGTTGTTTAATCAATGAATTGTTTTATGACGTATGAATGTTATTGTTTTTGATAAATGGATTTTATTAAGAATCTGAATAAGAGAAAATAATCTCTAATGTATCATTCTATATTTAAATACGATATTTCAAATATGCAGGTACATAAATCCATCAGACAATAAGGGAGTCGCTATTATGGCCCTTGGAGAGGGATGGCACAATTATCATCACGTTTTTCCCTGGGATTACAAAACAGCCGAGCTCGGTAATTACAGATACAACATTACCACGGCTTTCATCGACTTCTTTGCTAGGATCGGCTGGGCTTATGATCTAAAATCTGTATCGCAAACCATGGTGCAAAAGCGAGTAGAAAGGACAGGTGATGGCACTCACGAGGTTTGGGGCTGGGGTGACAAGGATCAACCCAAAGAAGAGCAAGAGGACGCGCTTGTCACGCATCATTTGAAAGATACATAAATTATATTATCAGCAAATAATCAACTTTCCATCGTCGTTCGCGATCGACCGGAGCTTTACTAAATTGGAGCCGATGTCTTTGATCGAATTTCTATTTTTCTCCGGGGACACGCGATTAGAGACAAATCTTCAATTTCGCTTCAAATCGCGAAATCATCAAAATATGGAACGACGATTGCACCAAAATATTGCTGAACCGGTGCAGGAACTTCGGAGCTGGCATCCGTTTGGAGGTTAGGTCGGCGATCGATAGTCGCATCGAGTCGTTCGATATAAAAAGAGTCGACGTAACTTCAAGAATCGCGGGCCTTTTGAAATTTCTAGATCGGTGTGATGACAAATTAGTGTATTTTACTTTTTGTGCAGGACTTGTTTAATAATCGCACATAAAAGTTCGAATCAACGAAGTAGTGCAGGTAGCAAGTCATTCATTTCTTCGCGATTCTTCAACTCTATTCCCCTAAGAGAGCATTTTTCTTGCCAAACAGGTCTCCGTAAAATGACGACAAGAACTCTTAGGGTGTACGTAAGGCTGGTAATTTAGTAAGACGAATAATTATTTTTCCATTTATACTTTCCACGCTTTATTTTGTTTACGCGTTTATTTCGCGCACGGTAATCTACATACGTACCTGCACCGAGGCACCGGATCGTGCCCTCGGACGAGGTGTCGCTCTGCGACAGACTTCGATGGACAATCGTACGTACAACGGAGTGTGATGCGAGCAATGAAAAATCGTTTTTCGAACTTGTGTAAAAAATAATGATAATAAATGGAAACTATCAATGTATATGTGCGATGTCTTTTTTGAGCGGACTACGATCATGTTTTCTTCGCTGATAACGCACTTATTTCCCGGGGTTCCAAGCGGTATCCGACAGACAGATATAATATTCGTAATTCGATAGGGGCTGAAAAAGTATGCGGAATTTAGAATCTTTGAGTGATATGGAAGAATAATTCTGACCGTCTTTTTTTTACGCTGACGGGTCGTTCGGGTGGCGATGCAATGCAGATCGCGATCGAAATGCGCCGACGAAAATCGTTGGAATGCTTGCATCGCTGTGCCGAATTTCAGATTACTATTATTGCGCATACCCACGTAGAATTATTACTGGAAAAAATATTTAATAAAAGTATACGTATATTTTTAAATTACTAAAGTTTATAAACCTTCACACATTAATTTTATGCTTTAGTTTCTTTTTTTCTTTTGAATGAGCACATTAATTTTTCTCTACAGTTACATATCGATGTGTTATACGTTCCTCTTTCTTTGCAATGAACACTGCAGTAATTTTATAAGTTGCATTTTATGCTAGAGGCTTAAACATTATTGTTAATGTAGGTATCAAAAATAAGATTCATAATGAGGCAAATAAGTTTATTGCAGCTGATATGGGTTTTTAATTTACATTTTACTATTTGTGTAAAATATAAGAATAATGGAAACCAAATTTAGTAAGATGAGATATATATATATTAATTTTATACAGATTTATTTGTAAATAAAATTGTTTGCAATGATACACGTATAAATACGTTGAGGACATTTCAACCTTGTTCAATTCTAAATTAATGGCTTGCGGAAATTTACAAAATCAAATGGATAACTGATTGGTGTTGTATTAAATAAATTCGTTCTCTTTAAATTTGTTAGATACACACGCCCCCCCC
>JAPYZR010001345.1:0-31079 GCA_030522945.1 Trichopria nigra | reverse complement strand
AAAGAAAAAAAAAAAGGAAAAAAAAAAAAAAAAAAAAAAAAAAGAAAAAAAAAAAAAAGAAGAAAAAAAAAAAAAAAAAAAAAAAAAACAATTTTTAAATTAGCGCGGCCATGGCGAACGCCATCTATAGAAGCGATCACGAGACGCCGAGACACGCCGCGTCGTCATTGCATGCGATCGGAAAGTGCATATAAAGAAAAAATGAATCATCGGATGACAGGTGACTCCCGCTATGATGACAAGGACTGAAAAAAACTATACGGAGCAAAGAGCGCGAGATCTCTCGCCCGCATTCGAAACACCCGCGCGCGTGATGGTAACCCGCTCGAAACAATTGACAGGCGCTTTTAAACGACGACAAATCCGTTTCATCGTTCGCTTGCATCGTCGCTTCGTGGTTCTCGGCGCACTCGGAGATATGTAACTCACGCTCCTTGTCTTCATTCATAACATAACCTTCTTCGCACGTCGCTCGGGGACAATTTTCCATAAGGGCAGAGACCGGAGAAATACGTGAATGCAGGAACACTGGCTACGGAATGAAGAATGCTACTGGACGTTGCTTGCGCTAATTCAAAAAGGACACGGCTTGTTTTCGGTCCGCATCTCAGCTGATTCCGACGGCAATCGTTTTTCTGGCTTCGACGGCGCTTCGAGCGAAATTATTAGGTCGCCGAGATGAGATCTCGAGCCGCGATTGGTCGCGTTCCTCGCACTCGATAAGGCATTTCCATCGTCCATTGGACGAATTCCTCCTACTTTCGGGTGGGGAGCGAACGCCCGGAAGACCCGAGACTTCTCGAGACGTGTTGCTATAATATTACGAATGGCGCGAATATTTAAATGAAATTAAACAAATGCATATATACATACTATATATATGTATCTACCTTATTCTACCTATGTATGAATGTAGTGCACAATATGTATTGTTGTCAACTGAAAAACGATTAATCAGTCGGTAACGCAGATCTCGTTTTTGAATATTATCAATTAAGTAAATAAAAAAAAATACATACACTAAAATTAATAATGTACATAACTACCTATGTGTTATAATTTGTTTATAGTCGCATAATACACACACACGCGCATATATGTATATATATATAAACTAAGTTGTATAAATTCTATTTCGTTGACATAAATTTCAAAATGGCGCCATCTTTCGATCATGAAGCTGAAACTGGACGGTTGAAAAACATTTCCGCGCACTTAAAAAATAATAAAACTTTGCTGCAATTTAATCGCGGCAAATGATAAAAGTGAAAGTACAACAAGATTTACGTCGTCTAATTCGTAAAGTTTAGTTTGAAAAGTTTGTCATTGCTAATTTAGACACATTTTTTATACTGGTATGTAGGTTAACCTCAAATCTTATTGTTGTGAACCAATGTTTATATATTCAGCATAATTAATATTTACATTTAAAATGGTCGTCAAGATAACAGTAAGAACTCTGATAAACATTTTAAATAAATATTAATTATTAAGAATTTCAGTTTATTGGTATAAAATAGAATTTTAATTTGTTATATTTGTAATTTTTTTAAACAAGACTAATCTATTATAAAGAAGTTTAAATGAAACAATGTTTGCGTACTTCAAATGTCTTATTTTACCTACTTCAATTAATCTCATTTCAATAATCTCATAACTATATTTGTCTGAACTGTACATAAAGTACATTAGATTCTGTTTTTACTTTCAAAAAATCTTAGAAAAGTTATTCGTCTTCGAAATTTTGTTACGTTTTACTGTCTAGATTTTAAAAGCAATGGGTACTGTAAGTATGACAATAATCGGGATATATTAAAACTTTTTGCATATTAAAGTGATTTTATTAACTAGTTAAGCATATCATAATTAATTACTAAGAGTACAAAATTATAAAGAAACACATTTCATGCTGTCCATTTCAAGCACCGAGTGTCTTGATGTGTACCGAGGCATTTAACTGAACAATAATTTGAACCGCACTGAACACACGTGTAACTGCTTGGAAAACCGCACACTGCACAAAACTTTCTTGCTGGGAATTGTGAAGGTGGCGCGCTGGCTGTTGTGTAATTAGGACTGTCTGGATTCTGAAGTAAGTCCTCCTCAACCAATTGAATGAATGTCTTACGGAAGCGTTGTTTATAGTATTCAGCAGAACGTATCTTCTTCTTTCTTGATGAATTTCGATTGTCTAATGATTCTTGAAACTTTGGAACTTTTTTGCTCATCACTGGAACATAAGTGTCTTTTTGTTTTCGCTTTGTTAATAATGTTTCTACTACACTTGTGCTCGTTTTCTACTTACTATTCTATATAATTAAGCTGTGTTTTAAAAGCAACTATCAAAAGCAACTATCAAAAGCAACTATCAAAAAGCAACTGTTAAAATCAATTTTAATTTAAAACTATGTATAGAAAAAACAATTGAAAATAAATGTGATCAATTAACGAGTCAAGCTCTAATATTTTTGGTTAAAAACCAAAATATTGGTTTGAAATCAATTTATACAAAATTTGATATTCCAGAATTGTTCAAGCTGCAAAATATAAACATGGTAAAAGAATTTGTAGTCATAAAATTGTAGTTTTTGTTAAATAAGTTTATAGAAATCGACTTTAAACCAGTATTTTATTGTTTGGAATTTTGGCTTTTAATCAAAAATATTAACGAGCTGCACTAGTCAATTGATAGTGTATTAGTAAACTATATTTTCAATATTTGTAATGGATTTTCTATAAGATTTTCAAGTTTAACAACATTAAATTACTTTATTACTAATTTGGTCAATCACTTACGCATCACTAAAAATAACAACTTCTATAAGCTAATATAAGTTTTTTTAACTACTACCATTGCACTTGAAAATAGATAAATAATAAGGTCTGAAATATAATAATAGATTTGTGATCAGAAGCTAACGAAATATAAGCAAGGCGCATTCTAGCAGAAAAATTTGAGTTTTTAAATGACAAGATTGACCATTATTAGTGAAACTTATGACTATAATTTATGAAGCAACTATAAAAAACAACAATAGAAAGCAACTTAAAATTTACAGTCTTATAAGAAATTATTAATCAAATGAAGAGTCAGTTGATAAGATGAGTTACTATTTACCTTTTTGTAATTACATTTAACAATTATAAAACATTTAGTAATATTTAGAGAAATGAAAATATTTCATTACACTTTTTGTGTAAACTAGACGTAACGTCTTGTTACTTTTTCATACTTTACGTTTTATGTAAAGAGTCAACCATGGGTGTAGACATCCATGTATTTACTGTAAATAAATGATGTATCTCATATTACCACATGCTCTTTATTAATTTTAGTATTGAATTATTTACCGAGATCAGCATGAGGATCATCGTGAAAATTGTCCTGTTCGAGGGCTTCCAAAGCTTTTTTTTGTCTACGTTTTCTTGCAGTTTCATCAAGAACTCGTTTTTGATACGCATCCTTAATACGTCCTGACTCCCTAGCAGCCATGTCTGCAGCTCACTAAATTTTTCTAAATTTATTTCTCAGCTAGAGGGAATGAAATTTGATCCATGAGATCGTCAACTTTTGTCTGTAATATTTCCAAAATATCTGCAGAAATGAATAGGTGTCTTTCATCCAACTCTTGAATAATGAATTTCTTTCCTAAAGCAAATGTTTCATCAAGGTGTAGCAGAAATTGTTTCATTGCTTCATCGCTAGTAAACAAATAAAAGTATATAATAAATAGATTTTGCTAAATGTTTTATAATATTTTAATAATAATATTGATGATGATGTGATGTAATGCAGAATAATAATGTCAAAGCGAAAAGGAGTTTCACTGGATGAAAAGCGACAAAGGATGCTTCAAATATTTTACGAAAAAAGAGAATTCTTTAATCTAAAGGAATTGGAAACAATTGCACCAAAAGAAAAAGGCATTGTTGTTCAATCCGTCAAAGATGTCGTTCAAGCTTTGGTTGACGATGGGCTAATAAGATCAGATAAAATTGGTACTTCTATCTATTTTTGGGCTTTTCCAGGGTATGAGCATATTTTTATTCAATTTTTTGTTTATAAACGTTATATATAAACTTTAAATGTATTCTTTTTTATTTAGTGAAAATATAGCAGCACTCGAGGGTAGAATATCAGATGCGACGAGAAAAATTGTTAAAGCTGAATTGAAAATAGACAAACTAAAAGCAGAAATTCAAAGCATGCAGGTAAATAAAACATATATGACGAGAACATTCTATGAATATTATTTATATTATTATTTTAAAAGGAAGTAAAGGGAGACTCTGAAGAAAAGCAAGAAATCTTGAAAGAAATAGAGGAATTAACTGCCAAAGAAACAAATCTGAGAAATCAAATTTCAAAATTCAGTGAATTAGATCCCGAAGCTATTCAAGCACTGAAAGATAAAGCTCAAGTAGGTATCTTACTTTTGTTGCAGAGTACTATTTTTTGTCCTTGATGTAATTTAATATTTCGAAATTACAGTTGTATAAAGATGCCGCAAATACGTGGACTGACAATATTTTTGCCCTCCAAAGCTGGTGTAAATCAAAATTTGACATCCCTACAGAACAACTCAACAAGCAATTTAACATTCCCGAAGACTTGGACTACATAGGTTAAAACTCAGATGATTAAATGTTTGAAAAAATTGATTTATAACATTTTTGTCAAACTTTTAAATAATTACACTTACCACTCGACCAAAATTCCTTTCATTACATGAACCATGTCGAATAGCGATATTCAGAAACTAATCTTCTGTCATGGAAAATTTCGAGCAATTTCGAGGTTCAGTTCGCTCCTCTGACTGCCCGACTGCCTCTGATTATTTATATCACCTAAAGCGTGGAGTACAGCTAGAGGGGTAGCACGATAGAAAATGTAACAATGGAATTTGTCACTGGGTTAGTGCGCGGGGTGCGCGTTTGCGTAATGTGCTCAACATTTTTTTTACGTGAAGAATTAGAAATTTGAATGACGCTCGGAACTATAATATAATAAAGGTTCTATTTTAGCATAAAGAAAATTAAATATTTTTCAAGATAAATAATTCCATTACATTTTATCTTTATAAAATAGTTTTTATTGGCTTCATAAGCATTGTTCGTTTTATATCATGGGAGCGACTCGGAGTCGCTCCAAATCGCTCTAAACGCTCTAGATCGAAAGTTAGGTTGGGTTGCCAATGTTATTTGTGCATTGAAAAAGGAGCGACTCGGAGCAATCCAGGTATTGCAAAACGAACAATGCTATAATTAATGGATTATATTTCATAAATTGATGGTGCTTATTTCAATGTATTTTTTAACGCAAATTTAAAAGATATAAAATATTCAAAGTACATAATCAAATGGTTTTTACAACTCTACATTACCGACTGCCGTATAGCCGGTAAGGTCAAAGCAAACGGAACCACCACCAATGGCGCATCTTGATGCATTGTCGTCAATGGCGGAACATTGTTACATCAGTTTCCGACCCCGAGCACCTTGACAGCGGAGCTCCAATCATCGATCTCTTATTCACGCTAGAAGAACGGTCAGTTCAACTTCGTTTTGAAACGGATAATCATCTGTGAAAGTACCAAAAAGGTAAGCATTTCAAAAGTCGTGTCAACTCGTCAAATTCGCGTGTTTCCCCTTCTAACAAACGCCTTCGTTCGTTTTTCCTCTCGATGAAAAAATTGACGCTCGAAAGAGCAAGGTGTAATGTAACAATCATCAATCCCAAAACCATCCACGTTTACACCTCTCTCGTACCCTTAGAGATTTTGTGTAATTCGAAAACATTAATTCTTATTTTACCCTCGTCTTTCTCATTTGCTCGAATTTTGTTTTCGAGATGCTGTACGAGTTATATAACGAATTTTGGCCGTGAGCCAGTGTCCTACTGACTTTGACGAAATTAGGGGATGCAAGGTTCTTTTCAGTTTCGAAAATTCTGAGATCATCGAATAGATGTCAAAAATTTATAATCTGTCAACTTTAAAATAAAATTGTTCGTTATTTAAAAAAGATTTTAGTTAATTTCAACAATAGAAATCGAATGTTCGATGAAGGTGGAGGCGCAAGCGCGTATCGTATGATCTTCGCGTAAATGCAATTTTTAAGCTTTTCCGACGAATGAGAAAGAATTTGTTGCATTGTGCAATCCGGAATTAGGTAAATCACATGAAGTGACGAATCTAGAATGACACCTGCGAATATTGAATCATTATCGCGTTCGCAGGATAGACTAGAATTTCAAGGTTAGGGGGCGTCCACGTGTGATAATGGTAAAGGCGTAAGATTTCGAGCGACGAGAGAATATCCGTCTTCGGGGATGGAATGTTCTCGAAGGAAAAGTTGACTGGATGGTAATGGGCTGAATTTTTCTTTTCATCTATAAATCTTTATTATGTTGTGAGATTTCATTGCATTATTAGAATATAAAGATTAAGTAAAGAGAAGAAAAAAATGTACTTAGATAATTTTGCTGTTACCGAATGATCAGTCTGTCCTTACATGAATATTTCGGAGCAATTAATTATTTAATTTGATTCCAATAATGAAATTTCAAAGTAATTTGAAATTTTCAAAACCTGTCAACGTTTGTGTGCAATACGTTCGAAACGATTTGTTAAATCCAATTATTTTTCATGCTTGTATGCGTCGACCCTTGTAACTTATGTAATAGGTTTCAAATGAATGCACTTGAACGAATGAATTGTCTAAACATTTAGTAATTGTGATAATTTCTGTGACCTTGCCCTTGGTCTGCTGCCATTAATTTCTTAAACTATTTTTTGAAAAGTTATAAATATTAAAATTAATTAATATTAAAACTAGACAAGTTTTACAATTAAAATTTGTGTTACCAAGTTGTATAAATTTTAACAATTTCCAGTAAAATAATATAGATTCAAAATAATACATGCATGTGAATATTATTTTATCATTCGAATGTTTTTTTATTTCAAATATTTTTAAATAATACTATTTAGTATATTTGTTTTATCTGTATGTTTGTGTTATCTCTGCTTGTACAGCAGAATTTTTCTTGTGCGTCAGTTCAATTAATATATATGTGATTTCACTTGTCGCTTTACTGCCACTCATGTGTTAATTCTTGACATATATTTAGGTGTATTCCTATATATTTAAAATCACTTATCTAATTAGTGATGTGCATGAATGAATTAGTGAGATTCCCTCTGTCCCTATTTATTTTTTCTTTATTTGAATTAATTTGAAGAATTCATATTCATCAAAAGTATTGCAGTTTTATATTATTATTCATACAATTGATTAATTGTACTTTGTAGGATGAAACTATCCGTAAATGAATCAACCCCTAGAATACGATATATATTACGATACTTCATTGTATGGTGTTAAAAAAAACTACTTTCTTTATGTGATGAATTACAAATCATTTTATTTAGTACATTTAATAATTTTCAAAAATTCGAATCAAGAAAATTTTATTCAATTTTTATTTTATAAATGCGCATAAGTCTATTAATTAAATCTTTATTTCTTACTAAGAATATAATCAGTTTATCGATTTAAATTTTTTTCATGGCAATCAATGAATTGATTTAATTGAAATATCAATATTTACAGAATCACAGTAAACATGGGTGTTCCAGCTGGAGATGTTGAAAAGGGAAAGAAGGTAAATTAAAACATTTTATTTATAAATAATTACGTTTAATTTATTTGTGACTAGAATTTCATTATTTTATAAATTCCACGACACTTAGACTTGTCATTGGAAAAAACCTACATGCAACAATGCCCAAAGTTCTGTTCAGTAATAATGAACTCTAATCTATATGACAGTTGTGCGAATAATTAGCAGTCTACGAATGATATTCAGAAAGCAATGTAGAGTAACATCTTAAGAATCTCAATTAGAATTTTGATAGTGAAAATAACATCCAAATATCATTCAAAAATAGCGAATAGACTAACTTGAATAAAATGTAATAAAATGACTGCTATGTATCAATGTCTTTCATAGCGATAAATGACTTGTATTTTTAATGCGTAAAATTCTTGTTTCAGCTTTTTGTTCAGAGGTGTGCCCAGTGCCACACCATTGAATCCGGTGGCAAACATAAAGTAGGCCCCAACCTTCACGGAATTATGGGCCGAAAAACTGGTCAGGCTGCCGGTTACTCGTATACGGATGCGAATAAGTCTAAGGGTGAGTTTCATCTTTATAATATCTCACAGGAAATATAATGAAATAAGAATAAATAACATGGAGATAAAAGAAAGATAAGTTGTTTTATATTAAATATCGTATTTTCCAACAGGAATCACCTGGAATCGTGATACCTTATACGAGTACCTGGAAAATCCAAAGAAGTACATTCCAGGCACGAAAATGGTGTTCGCTGGCTTGAAAAAGCCTCAAGATCGAGGAGATCTGATTGCTTACATCGAAGACGCATCTAAGTAAATTCACATAACGTCTGCGACTTTTAAGGCTTGTAACGAGGGCTTTAGTTCAATTATCATCATTTACCTTGTTAAAGCCTTAACTGACTTCATTTGTCAACTGTCATTCGATACTCGCAAAGCACCTAGTGACATATTGTTAATACTGTTAAATAGTAGATCAATACTAAGTGTATTATGTACAGTGAAATGTCAACCGGGCAAGTTCCTGGTTTTTAAAAGAAATTTTCTCGACCTTGAGGCGACGCCATTTCATCCAGTCTCCAATGTGAACGTGCTTCGTACATTGGTCTTGACTTTTATTTATTGCTATCATGATTTTGCCGGCGTTTGGTATCTTCATCTAAATATACATTTGGAAAACAAAATTACAATTGCTTTCAGTTCAAAAAAAAAAAAGAAAAAAAAAAATAACAATGGTCTGCATTCTTTTGATTTGGGAACGCCCCCGCCCATTCAAGGCCCGTCCCTTTTTTTTTTTTTTTTATCATTACAAACTCACAATATTAATAATTACTTCAGTGAATTTCATATATTTGATTGATGGAAATGTCAATTTGTCAAAACTGATAATATTGTAAAAATAAAGCGAATTAAAAATGTTGAAAACATAATTATCTAGCTTATTGATTTTTAGTTTATTTTGTTTACTAGATTTTATTAGATTATTTCATTTGAGTTTAATGTTATTTACGTAGGTTTCATTTATTTATTTTATTTCAAAAAAAAATTATTTTTTTCATTATTATTGTAAGTCATCTGTTAGTGTATAATACAAACAAAATAATACATACTTTCACATTTTTTAACGCATCGAATTTGAAAAAGTGTCTTTGAAATCCATAGAATTACAAATTAATTGATATGAATAGTAAAAAAAAAAAAAACAAACAAAATGATCTTTTAATAAAATAAAAACATATTATATGTATAAATATACAGGTGCATTTATGTTCTGAAATATATATGGTTTATTCATGTTGGAGATCAGAGAATCAAAGATATTTCAACTACTGGTCAGTTTCAAAAACGACATTTCATTTCATTTAATAAATGAAGCAATAGATATGAGATTTTTAAAATTTGGCGTATTTATTTTCTTAAAGATCGAGGATATCTCAACTTTTAATTGGTTGATTTTAAAAAATCTATGACTTATTGATTCGAATACATTTCCGAGTATTTGGAGTAGTCATTCATCATTTTTCAATATATCATTATATATTTGTGATATATTATCGGTACCAATATGAAATGTATATACAATGATAAATACACACACAAACACATATATATATATGCTCCAAAACATACAGTCCCGTTATTTACAAGGCAATGACTTTTAAAGTGCTGTTAGGTCAAACAAACGGTGAAATTTCGGGGAACTCTATCAGCTATAAAAATGCTCGAAATGTTTATTTTCATAAAATTCATACTTTTCGAGATAACCGTTAATAATCACGCGAAGAATTTATAAATTTCCAAAACTTTACAAACGACATCATTGTGTCTTGAAGTGAAATTTCTCTCCACAAGAAGTGTTAATTGAGCTAATCTTGTAAAGGAGTGAATTTTCACTCTTTAATAGTAGAGTGATATTTCACTCTATTTGGAGTGTAAATTCTTCGATTCACTACTTGAGTGAGAAATGTCACTTTTAAAGAGTGAAAATTTACTCTTTTGCAGAGTAGCTCTCAGTTTTCACTATCAATAAGAGTGAAATTTCACTCCATGAAATTTAGAGAGTATATATATCTGGTTTGTGAATTATTCAATATAAATAAAAGTGTATATAAATACAAAAATAAAAGTTACATGCTGCAATTATGCATAAACCACCAACTATCCAGAAAAACATTTATTTGGCAAAGAATGATAGAAATTTCATCGTTATATGAGTTTGGTATCAAGATAATGGCGCTAGTATCGCTCAAACGGGTGTAAAAGCATACAAGCAAATAAATGTAATAAATGTCACCCTAGGTAAAGCCATACGGAAATAAACTATTGGTAATCTATTCAAAACTGTTTGAAATTTGTAATTATATATTATGAGAATTATTATATAATATTGTCAATTAGTAAGGTTTTGGAACTTATATATTAACAATAGTAATAACTATAGTAACTATTCACGATTTCAATAGTAATATTCTTATAATAGTTACTATTCGTTCAAATAGTTATTCATATAGTGATCCCTTATAGTAGATATAGATGTATATATATGCTACTTCGTAATGTCCGAATTTACGCAATGTGAAATTATCATTACATTATAAATAATTGCAATTGTGATGCAAAATTGTAACTCAAAAATGCTTCAAAAGATTATTGCATTGAACGATTTTTATTTTTAAATTTTCTATTTATTTCTATATTTTTAATGTTTTCGATTGTTTCTTATTGAAATTGAAATCGTTCAATTGTTTAACAATTGAGTTTAACGAAAATCGTTTTGTTTTAACAACTTTCTTAGACATAATATTGCCATAGAAGCTATTTTAACTATTCGCAATGTTAATAGTTCTAATAATAGTATTCCTGGTTTCAATAGTTATTTCTAATAGTGTATAAAAAACACATGTTATAAAAATATTTCAATCAACAAATGAGAAATCCTTAAAATTGAGGGAGAAACATACAATTCAGGTGCATGTAGAAATGTATTGAAATGCATTAAATTCTGATTCCATTAAAATCCATTTCTGATTACTAAGTATATCACTTATAAATTTTTTAAATGTAATCATTTCAAAATCAGGTGTAAGTTGTGATTGTAATTTTACATTATTAATACTGAGATATACAAAAAAAAAAGGAAAAGAAAGGAAAAAAAGGTAAAAAAAATACATTGGAAACTCCATTTAATTACATTTCAAACAAATTATAAACTGAACAATTTATTCCTCTCCTTTGTGCTTAATAAATACAATGTACTCGATACTTTATCGCAGGCTTTGATTTTCACTAATGAAAACGCGGATTGAGCCAAGATTCAGTTTAAAACGAATAAATTATAAGAATATGCGGGAAACCGGCAACGGCTCAGCAATTATTGTATTCTTACAGAAGTCTGTGATACGATATTCAAATATAGTCGATTTCCAATGGTACTGTTATTAAACCCAAGTTGAAATTCAATTTGTAATAAAAAAGAGTCTGACGTAGTTGAGTAATTAATGAGACAGCAGTCTCTCCTTATGCGGCTGTTTCTGATGAATGTAGGGTCAAGTTGCTACTTATATTCCAAGAGTAAAGTAAATTGTCGTTATATATATATATATATATATATATATGTATTTGGTTGTTTCTACATACGTTTCTTGTATGATTCCACGACTGTTACAGAAATGAACTGTCATCGCGTATATATACGTATATATACGTATATATATGTGTGTTTCTGACATTTTGATGAAATTGATCACACATTATATAGGAAAGTGTAATATCACCCATCTTTTGTCAGCGCACAATTAATCAGAGTTTTCGTAGAAAATAAAATCCGTAAAAGAGTCAATAAGTATATGCTCAGTAACAGTCCTATTCAATTTCCAAAAATAAATCATATGAAAGATCTCAATAAAGGAAAAAGTATTCAAAAATAGCAATTGGTGAAATATTAAATCGAGTTAAATAAAAAATTTTACTTTAAAAAATAAAGGAATAGTTTTGAATTCTTCCCCATTGTTCTCGATGCTATTTCTCTAAATACTGTATAGTTTTCGAAAATGAAACAAGTAGATAACATTCTTTTTATAAGAACAATCGTTGTATAACAGAAATAATTTTCACAAGTAAAGCTGAAAAGTTTAACAGTTACTTTAATTTATATATATATATATATATATTAATCTGACAGACGAATACTCAAATAAAAATAAAATGAAGATGAAAATGAAATGAAATGAAGATACAATAATAATAATAATAATAATAAACGTCTTTATTGCACAAATAAAAGAATTGTACAAAGGGCGAGACAAAGCGCAGTGCTGCTTTACTACAGCCTGACCCAAATACATAACGGAACACAATTAACCAATATTACAATTTCCAATATTACAATTTCGAATATTACAATTTCTATGTTTCGATGACTCGCAATAAGTAGAATCATTCTAATAACTGCAATGAATAATTAAGCTGTAGTTGATAATAAGACTCCGTTAAGTGCGTTGTGACGCTATCAGCTGCATTTTTACTTTATAGATACAGTACAAGATGAAATGAAAATGAAATGATGAAATGAAATGAAATGAAATGAAAATGAAATGAAAACGAAATAAAAGTGAAATGAAATGAAGATGAAATGAAGATTTCAGGAAAATGAAACTTATTCAATTTAGATATTTCTATATAATGCATATTTCTCAGCCAATATACAATCGAACAAAGATTCAATAAACCAACTATTACTGAGCAAAAAAATTTAAAAAAATATTACAAAAAGACGTCTAAAGTAACGTCGTTACAAAGTCCGATCCATGTTTATTTATTATGTAGGTAGATTTTAATTATATACCGAGGATAATGCCCCGGCATAAATAAAATATTTTTTTACCTATAATCCTTACAATACAGATATTTAACCATGTTGCATGCATGGAATAGAAGAAATGGATAAAGAAAAATAACATAAATTTTTCCTTCGGTAAAATGATAAAATTATATATATATAGAATGTACATATAAAAATAAAAAGCAAATATTATGATGGTTAAATATTACACTGCTAAATTATATTAGGCGTACATACCCCCGCATGCACACGCGCATATACATATATGTGTAATTTTGTGTTATATAATATTGTACATTATATCCATAGGGCGCAAAGTGAGGCATTCGAAGCATGAGCAAGAGGTATGAAAGGATAATACGAGGTAAAGAGGATTCGAGGCTTTTTTATATATGATGCGAGATGCATCTCCCGTGCCTTGAATAATTTTTCGCCAGGATAAATACGAACAGGCTTTTGATGCTATACCAATATATAAAAGTGCGCCATTAATGTCGTCGAACTATTATATATATAGATATTTTCATTGTCACTGAAATTTTAAAATCCGCCAATGAAACGAAAAATCCATAAAAACGAATTATGGAAGAATAATAATTCTATGTAGGGGGAGCGAACAAAAGGTATTCTTTTGTTGCAGACGTTGCACAAAACGCTTTTTAAAAAATGTGATTCGTTTTCACATTTTGTCTGACCGTTTTTAAAATAACTTGTCTTTATTGTCTACAGAATTCTAAAAAATAAAACATTTTTTAAGAGGTCATTAAAAGTTACGAAAAAATGCCAAACAATCAAATGAAATGAATAGAGAATGAATAAGGAATGAGTAAAGAAAACAAAAGAATTAAATGAATAACAAGGATGTAACAAGATACATGTATAAAATCAAAAAATTACATCACTAATTAAAAAAAAGAAAACAGGAATTTTCACAGCCATACAAGCGGTCATTCTCCGATTCATTCTAAAAAAGTGAAATTTGACTGTATATAGAGGGATTGAAAGATACATTTGCTTATGGAGGAGGAAAATACCCTTAATTCCTCTCCTCTATTATCCGGAATTAAAGAGAAATAATCGTGAACGCGGATGTGTCAAAGAGAATGCATAATTCTCTCAAGCAAAGCAAAGTACAATTTTAAACTATTTTGAAGAGAACAATTTCTTAAGTGAAAATGTAAATGAAAATGAAATGAAAATACAATCCAATGGAAAATAATATTAAAAATAAAATAAAATACAATGATAAAGAATATTAAACGAAAATTAAATGACAATGAAATGACACTGAAATGAAAAGATATAATGAATTAAAAATTATGTAAAAACGAAATAAAATGAATTGAAATAAAATAAAAATGCAATAAAATGAAATAAAAACGAAATAAAAAATGAAAATGAAATATAAATCACATAAAAATGATTTGAAAACAAAATGGAAATAATGTCAAGAAAATGAGAAAATTAAAATGAAAATGATATAAAAATGAAATATAGGTGAATTTAAAGTGAAATAAAAATTAATTAAAAATGATATAAGAATAAAGTTACAAATAAAATGAAATGAAAATAAATTGAAGAGAAAATGTCACACAAATGAGACGAAAATGAGACGAAATTTGTAGTATCAAAAATACTCTTATATCATCAGTAAAAGAAAAAGTATTGAAAATTCGAAAATGGCAAATGGAGAAATATTAAATCGTATTAAATAAAAAATATCATACTTACTTTCAAAAATATAAATTACATAAAAATGGTTTGATAAGAAGGTGATAATATATCAAGAAAATGAGAAAATGGAATAAAAATTAAATAAAAATAAAATATAATTGGATTAAAAGTGAAATAAAAATGAATTAAATATGAATCAAAAATGATACAAGCATAAAATTCAAATAAAATGAAAATTAAATAAACATGTCATGAAAATGTTATGAAAACAAAGTGAAGAGAAAATGTCACCAAAATGAGACGAAATTGGGACGAAAATGAGACGAAAAATGAAATAAAAATGAAATAAAAATGAACCTTAAGGTATATATGTAAAGTAGATACAAAGATATAAAATTTTATATTTTTATTTTATTTTCTTTTACAAAAATGCATGAAACAAAACCTTAACTATTCACATATACAGTCGCGTACAACATCATACAACATTGTACATATAAAGTTCAGAAATAAAACAATTAACATATTATAGGAAGCGTACAATATAATTTTGGAAATAAGCAAATCGCGGAATCGAATATCTGGCGGAATCAAATTCCATAATGCACGATGAAGGCGAGGAAGAAGGGAAGATGTCGAGCGCTCTTCCAGAATTCATCTAAGGTTCCTAAGATTGTGTCAGGTTACGGTCGGTGAACAAAGAATGAACAGGTAAGGAATTTCATAGATTGGATTTTATTTCGTAAACGTAAGTTAGGTCATGGACCAGACTTTCAAGCGACGTATTTAAGGAACCTGTCCTGCACTGAATCAATGCGGTGACAATCCAAGCCAAAATGTAGTGACCAGACTGTGGAGTCACAAGTATGTCGGTGCGCATTGTGACCTCCTCAATACGTGGCTTAAATGATATGGATTTATCAAAGGGTATACCCAGACCCTTGACATAGTGAAATATCTGGGAATAATACATTTGGAAGCAAGTATATAGTCGAATTCAAATGGGTGAGTTTTACGAGAGAAGAAGGACACGATTCAAGATCCATTACGATTGCGATAGGAAGGCCATTGAGTGAAGACCAGAGACTAAGAGAAGCAAAGGATACGAGATTAGCATACAAGAGACGACATCAAAATCAGGAGGACAAGTTAAAGCTAGAAGGATGGCCATTAATTAAAAAATTAAATAAGAACAGGATTTTAAAAGAGTCGTTAACGCGGACTGCCAGATAAATAAAAGGACAACCAAGATAACAGATCTCCTCTGATACCGATAGCACCACCACATTTCTGAAGGAGAAGATTAACTAGGTCAAAAGCTTTGGAAAAGTCAATGTAGATGGAATCAACTTGGGTCTGACGTTCGAGAGGATTAAAGATGAAATCTGAGAATGAAAGGAGGTGAAGAATACGCTAGTATACGAGGTTAGATTATGTATTTCGCCATAAATTTGGCAGCAAATTTTGATAAAACGCAAAGAATTGGCCAATACTTAATTTGATGCTAAACATCCAAAAAATCGTTGAAGGAGTTGACTTGGTACACAGTGAGCTAAAGTTGGCAGAGTAAAGGTCAGCGATACCAGAACCAGAGACAGTTATAGAAGAATCCTGACGTAACAAGTAATAACGAAGGTTATTTACATAGGACCAGAAAGAACGTAAGTTGGACGTCAAGTTGGATTGAACGGAGGCCAAATATTATTGTAAAGCTGATGCGAAAAAACGAAGACACTTTTAAAAGAGTTGTGTAATCGACGGGTTTGCGATTGACTCTCCATAGACTATGCGAGCGTTTCTTTGAATATAAAATCTTTGTTATATACAGTGAAAACAAATTTACTAATTTTCAAGTGAAATTTATTCTTGGTAAAAATAAATAAGTAGTTGAAGCAAAAAAATGATTGCTTAAATTAGAATTACATTTATTGATTTAAACAAAACATTTATTTCCTTTGAGTTAATATGTCGTTAAAAAAAGAATTTCAATTTCTTCTCATTCAATCTCAAAAAAAAAAAAAAAAAACAGAAAATAATTTTTGGTATTAAATGAATATTAATTATAGCATCAAATAAATATTATTAGAAATTAAATAAACATTTACTTCAGTTATAAATACATATTTTCTTAATGGAAATAAAGCAAATTTCAAGTTAAGAAAATAAGTTGTAAAATTATATAAATATCTACTGCAAACAAATAAATATTGTTATAAATTACATTAAAATTTACTTGACTTCAATAAATATTTAATTAATTCAGGTGTACAAAACAAAGATTTCGTATGAATTCAGTAAATATTTCTTAAAATTAAAAAGGATATTTCTTTTATGCAAGTCATACTTAATTCCTCCATCCATTTATACCACTGGCTATTGATTTTCCATAAATTGTTTCCTTATAATTGATTTGTAAGATAAAATTAATACGGATTTAAGGACAATTTTAAGCATAAACTTACAATTACCTAACTATCGTGCAATTATCGATGGATATAAATACACTCATACATGCATTCGAGTATAACGTCGCTTCGGTTCGCACGCTAAGGATATTGAACAATCTCGGACACATATATATATACTAAAAGCGTCTCTATGTCACTTGCGGGAAGAAATCACTGATTTAAAGTAAATATTATTTTAATAAAATATGCATTACATGGCTATATAGATTTAAGAAATGGACATTGTCGATGAAATTAGTCATTTACTTGAAATAAGTAGATACTTATTAAATAAAGATTTAAAAAAATTTATTTATTTCTTTTAGAAATACGCAATTTATTATTATGAAAATCGTAAATATTCGTTTCAAAAAAAAAAAATAATAAAAAAATATGCAGTACGATTGTTTCTTATAAATACTCTTCTTAAATGTAATATATATCATGCTTATACTCTAGAAAATCTGAATTAGGTTTCAAGTAAATATTTTCTTAACATTCTTTTTTACTTTTAAGTAAATTGAAATATTGCAGTCGCTTAGTTGAAGGTTTTTACGATGATGTAAAAGAAATAAATTATAATTTCAAGATAATATGTTTACCTATATTTAATAAATATGCATATTAACTAATTTAAAAGCAAGTAAATAATCCTCTTATTTTTAAAAAATATTTCTTTCAGCTTACAATAAATGACGATTTGAATTTAATAAATAATTTTCTAGTAAATCTATTCGCTTGAAACAAGTTAATTTTTGTTTTCAGTGTACCATCTGAAACACATTTATCAATAACGGAGTTTAATACAGAGTAAAATGACGAAACAGAAGCATTGACATCACAATTACAGAACGAGTCCCCACAGACCAAATTATAAGTTCGCGATTAATGGCTATACACTACATTTAATTCTACGATACATTTATGGAACACATTTATCAATAACGCAGTTTAATACCGAGTAAAATTACAAAACCGAAGCATTGACATCACAATTACAGAATTTAATTTAAAAAATTAAATATCGTAGAATAATATCCGCATTCGCAAAGTCGCGACAAAACATATAACGCGACATAAAATAATTCGGAGCTTCCACAATTAATGAAAATGATTATAACATAACTATAAATTATAAATTATAACAAACATCAATTATAACAACTTCTTCATAGGATGATTCAGCTGTTACGAGGGAATCCCATCCAAAACACAGGTCCAATGTGCATCCCTTAAAGAGGAGAACATCAGGGTAACATTGCGTGGAACCAAGAGATGCAGCAAAATTTATGAAAGTATAATTACGTCGATATGACAGAGGATTTCTGATCCAGATTGTAGATGTCTGGCTGAAATCGCCAATTAAAATAGTTTTATATTCTATACGGTGCAAGTCAGCCAGATGTTCCACTTTCAAAGCGTTGGAATGAAGCAAAAATGAAATAAATATGAAGTGAAAATGAAATGAAAATGAAAATGAAAATGAAATGAAAAATAAAATGAAATAAAACTGAAACAAATATGAAATGATAATGCAATGATGATGAAATGAAAATGAAGTCAAATGAAAATGAAAAACAAAGAAAATCGCATAAAAACGAAGACTTTCTCTGTGGTATATGAAGTTGAAAAAATTATTTCTCTTTTTTATCGCATTTAAAAAATATATGTACATTTATTAAATTCAGCCTGTCTATGCGTATCATCACATCAGATTAATGTATAAGCACTCTTTGCAAACTGATTGAAATCTACTTGCGCAAATTTCCCTCAAATCCGACATGCAAACGGGAAGTAGGCTTCGAAATTGTAATCACCCATCACATGGAATTCGCGCGTTTGTGATAATGACGATTTCCCGTGTTTCGTGCACGTGTAATTCATTTTCCCGGTTGAGGGCTAAGGGAGGCGGGGGTTTGAAACGTCATCACAGTCGCCGGTGTGGGCGTCCCTTTAATCGTTTGCAAGAGGAAGAAAAGGACTATATAAGACAATTCCATTGTCCTTGCACTCGGCACAGTCCAAGTCTAATCGCAATCAGGGCACAAAGGACGCTGTGACGTGATGGAATTGTCTATTACGAATGGCAACAGTCAACCGTACGATTTATAGAGAAGGGGGCGGGGGGCGACGGAAAAATTATGCACAGAAGTCCAAGGATAATAGAAATGTCGAATTTTACGTTTTATTGTGTAATTCTATAAATGCAAAATTATCGATTTGAAAAATAATTATGAAGAGGATCTATTTAAATTAGTGGAAATTTTAATGAATAGAGGGTTGTAAACAATGTGGACTGATGCATACCTAATGATTATTGAATTAGAATAATTCATTATACGTTTAAGGATTCGAAATTTCTATTATAGCGTTATCGCTATTCTACATCGAAAAATTTTTAAAATATCAAAAATTATTTGTTCAGCAGTTTTTTTTTAGAATTGAAATTTTCTTTAAAAACATGTTTTTATTATGTCAAGAGATTTTTATGAGTGATTATGTTTGTTTTATGGAAAACAAACATAGTTCTCTAAAAGTACAGAACTATAGTTACGAAAAAATAATCTAATATGTATTATTTGCTAGATTTTTACTTAAATTTACATACAGGTATTCAGATACATTACGTAAATAGTTATTAAGGAAAGGGCTGTAACAAAGTATTGTTCCACCCTATACAATTCGACGTAAAAGTAAACAATAATAATGCAATTTCCGTCAGATTGACAACAATAGATGAAATTTAAAAAATGTATTCTCGAAGGTACAAGATCCGCTTCGAAAATGAGTGGAAAAAAAGAAAACAAATGAAACAAAATGAGAAAAATTTAAGGAAGATCACTTATTTCGTTAAAGGGACGAACAAATTATGGAATATATCCATACTAGGGTATAGAAATGGGGGCTGTAAAACTAATACAATTTTTGAGAAAAAATGTCTCTAATTTCAAACTAGTGAAAAAATTTACGGGTTTTGGCCGGTGATAACGAATCAGGAATCGGAAATATGAAATTTGAAATGCCGGATCCAATATGGCGGGTTAAAATTTAAAAAACTTTACTTGGAATTCGACAAAACTCAGTATTTGGTGTGTATCGAGGCCGATGCTTATTTAGTCGACCATTATTAATTTTGAAATTATGAATTCTAATAATGTGATCGGCACCCTCAATAAACCCGCGAATACGAAGTTTTATCGAATTTCAATAACATTTTATCTTTTAGTTCGCCATATTGGATTTGATCAGAGTAATATGTTTTAATTTTTGTACTACCATATTGGAAACGCTATTCTGAAATTCGATATTCTGAAATTCGATATTCTAAATGCAGATCCGTAATCATCGGTCTCGACGAATACCCTCCGAATACAGTTTTTTTTTTCTAATTCGAAGTAAATTTTACTATTTCGACCCGCCATATTGAAAACGCCATTTTCAATTTCATAATTCTAACTTCGGATTCGTAATCAGAAAAATATTCTGAATTAAACAGTCATCGGTTTTTATAAATCAGCCTTTTTATAAATACTTCCAATTTTTAGAATTACTAAAAATCATGTGTGCCACTCTGGATTTACGTTCCATAATAGTGAACGTAGAAATATTCTGGTCGGTAGAAATTTATAAATTGTGACTTTTTCTTCACTAGTAACAAGCTTCGTTTTGTCTTACTTTATCATATTTTATCATATCATTTAGCATATCAATATTTTATATTCGTCTTTTCTATGCCGTGTTTTGCAAACTTTTTACTGATTTTATCCAATTTCGTCAGTTTCATTTATCCAGAACATTATACAATTTTTGTTCAATTTTGTTTAATGAAAAGCTTTCGTGCTTGTAGTTAAAATAGTTTATTTTCGTCAATTTTTCTCCATTCGTGATTATTTTCCTTCAGTTTTGCGTTTGTCCGCTCGCCCAATGACGTAAGTGACGGATGTCACATTTGACGAATAAATGACGACCACATGCGTGACGATGGTTGTGAATGGAACAATCAATGAAGATATTTTACGCTTTAAAATTCGCCGTTTATCGTAGACACACTTTTTTCAATATACGTGAATATTTCGATTTGAAAAATCGAATCATTTTCATCAGTTTTCAATATCACAAATCAGTAACTTTTTTCACAATTTTATCGTTTGTTTACCGTTAGTAGATGTGAAACACCTTTTTTCAATTATACCTTTCTTGTAAAAATGTTCATTTTAACGAAATATTAAAAGATATAAGGACAAACATTTTAAAATTTGTATTATACATTTTTCAAAGGAAGGTCCATTTCTGAAATTCTGAAACGATTCATAAAAATGTTCAATATATTAGTCTTTATATCAATACAATTGAAATTCTATAGTTATACATCGGTTTACAGTTAAACAAACGATATAAAAAAGTATAAATAAATAGAAGTCCCCGGAATAACACGTAAATCGAATTATAGAAGGGCCTTATGTTAAAATTGATATAATGTTCTACAAGTCGCATTAATGGAAATAAACAAATTGACTACACATAACAACCGGCAAAGAAAGTTTTTGAAAATTCTCCATATTCAAAATCGACTGCAGTCGGCATCACCATTTCCCAAGATGTACCACGTGGGGGTCGCACCCCCGGTCGGATTTTTACGTCTCTTACGAAGGAGAGAACGTGAAAAAGAATGACAGTCAACAAGTATACACGCCATCTCGCAGAAGATTGAATTATTTTTAAAACAAAAAAAAAAAAAAAAATTTTCTTTCGATGAAAATCGAGCGAGATAATCCAGGTTGAATACGATAAAAATAAGGCCCCTGTAACGTATAGTTTTTACGCGTTACTCAGGGGACTTCTTTATGAATTTTTTTAGAATTTAAAAAATGGACTTTCCTTCGAAAAAAGTATATTAAAAATTTTTAAATGCTTTTTCGCTCTCATCTTATAAATCATTCGTCAAAACGAATATATTTTTAGTAGAAAAATTCATTTAAAAAATCATGATACTTTTTGCGTAAAAATATACGCATTTTTCTATATATAGTCGGATTAAAAATGCTATATATAGTCCCATGTATACTAACGGTAAAAAAATGATAAATCTAAAATTAAAAATCGTTTGGGAAACAAATTGCTGATTTGACATGGAAAAAATAATAGTTTTAAAATCTGTATATATAAAATCTACCAAATTCGTTTTTTACCAAATTTTTATCATCAAAGATTTCTGGAAAATCGAAAAATTTACTTTTTCCGAACCCTGTCGAATTTCACCTCTTATATTTCACTGCGATTTTTACACGAAAATCACGATATATGCTTTATACACTGAAAAAAAATTAAGAAAATTTTTTCTTAATTCAACTAAATATTTACTAGCTACTAATCAAGTAAATATTTACTTGAAAATAACAAATTTTTTTTTTAGTGTACCGCAATAACGATATAAAGCTTTTCGTTGCATAGACGCGGAAGTGCGTATATACGAGTCGGGTGTCACACATCTATGTGCAATTTCAGTTGATAAACAATTTCACGCATGTACATTCGATCCCTTATCGCCGTCGTAAATATCCCAACAACAATTGCGGCAATCAATCGTTCAATCCACCTCAAGAAGTCCGTGCATATAAAACCTTATCGTATGTAGCTCCATATATTCCTTCGACATTCGGACGCCGCGGGTTTTCAAGTGCGATTATTCATTTCTCGCGATTAATGAACTTTCCAACACCTTTATAGACATCGGAAGCCATAAATCGGCCACATACACACATACATGTGTGTGTGTGTGTGTTTGTATATATATATATATATATATACATATGTGTACGTGTGCCCGTTTCAAGTTCCTTCATCTTGACCTTAGCCTCGTATAGAGCTTCTCTGATGTATATATATACGGTTGGAACGATTCGCGATGAGGGGCCACCCCTGCCAGAGCTTTTCGCGGCCAATTGGCCCTCCCCCGTCGCAGAAAAATTCTAATTCCGTAAGCGCACGTATATGTATCGCAATCTATGCATGCAAAGATTCTACTGTATATAGATGAGGCCTGATGTAACACCTATATAGATATCAAGAGTATATATAGGTATATATGCTTGTACCTATAGATATCAACAGTAGCGAAACGTCGGTCGATGCAGCGTTTGCGCTGCAGCGTTTTACGAACGTTTCTCTCTCTCCGTACCTGCCGTTTATATTGTTCTCCCTCTTTCTCTCTTTCTCGCCGATTCTATAAAACTCGACGTTTTTATTACATATATCATCGTCTCTCTCTTTCTCTATCGTCAAGACGATTTTTTTTCCTCTTTCTTCGCCTTTCGGTTTTGCAATTTCTCTCATTCTCTTTCATAGTTTACGGTTCGTCTATTTTGTTCCTGTCCTTCGTTCTCTCTCTCTCTTCATCATTTGTCTTTCTCCCTCTATGCCGCCCTCTCTCTAGCGCGCGCGCGTTCGTGGACGACGTCGTGCAACGCGCAGCGCCCCAAACCAGTGCAGAACTGTTCGGCTGAGCAACTGAAGCTCGTCGCTACCAAAGCACCCGAGAAGCAGACTAGGCGAAATTTCTCAAGGTGAGCTTTTTCATTCATTCTTCCCACCCTCCCTCCTCGGATCAGTCCTTTTTTGACGAATTTTGAAGCATTTTTTTATCAACCTTTTTTTTTTTTGTTTTCTTCTATCGAGTCGATTTTCCCTCTTATTTTACCTTGCATTTTTCGACTCTTTTGGTTATACGCGCGAACGATCGATTAGACCCAGGAAGTGTAAACAAAGGCATTTTTGTTCGATAAGACCGAGATGGTTTTTTGTCGTCGCAAATTTTGGTATTACAACGCAACGACTGCTTTCGAAACACCCGACTGTCAGATCGATCGTTCCGATTGATTTCACTTTTGTCCAAAAAATTTGCTCTTTTTCACAATGGTGCTTTTTTTGTTACCGATGGTATTTGAGCGCGATATCCCGAAGCTTTTTACGGTCATTGACGTTTTATTGATTTGTGTGTATGTTTTTGTCGCTTTCTTTCGGAAATAATGAACGACGACATTTGCACCTGCCGTTTGATTTTATGGCCTCTGCATATATATATATATAGAGGCCTGTAAAAATGTCAGTGAGCGTTTTTCGTTTTCGTAAATGGCGAGCTTTTCGTTTACGGAGGGTGTGGTGAAAAGAAAAATAAAAAAGAATCGCGTTTCTGGAAACAATGAGAATTACGTAAAAGAGAGAAAGAGAGAGAATTGCAAAAAAAATAATTAAATTTTTTTGTAGGACAAAATTAAGCTCGATAAGCTCCGTTTTTTTTTATATCGTCGTGAACCTCGGAACTTTGAGCTTCGAATGGCGAACGTGGCAATTTTTCGAGAAGAACAGTTTGCCCGAAACGGCACCAATTTTTCATTTTGACGTTCCAAGGTACATGGCGCCATTAAAAACGGAAGCATGCGGCCCATTTTCTTATGTAACAATTTTGAATTAAAGTTAAATAAACGACGAAACTCACGTTTTTTCAGTGCGCTTATGAATTTTAGCTGAAAGTTTGCGAACAAAAAGAAAAAAAAAAACTATAATAATTATTTTATATATAAAAACATATTTTATAAACAAACATAATTTATGGTGAGAATTTTATGACAACTTGAATTAATTGAATTTCTCTTATCATTTATTTAATTGCATTGTTTTGAAGCAAGTGATCAAGCATTGAATTAAAATTAATCATAAATATAAAAATATTTATTGAAATATTTATTTTATACAAAAAAAAAAAACAAAAAAAATGTTTGTAATGAGATAATAAACAAAATCGACTTCGAAATTAATTGATAATAATAATTAATTTATAATTGTATAAATATTTCCTCGACAAAATTAATAAGAATACTTCTTTTACGAATACTTTTTTCTTTAAACATATACATACATTAAAACAAATAATAAATGTATAAAAAAAAATAATGCTTATTTTTATTAAATTTAATTTTCCTAAAACGTGCCCGTCAAATAATAAATGAACGGATTAATTTTTTTCATTAAACATGATTCAAACACTTCAAGAATGACACGCGTACAGAAACGATTATTAATGACGAAAAGGACTTTTGCGTGTCTGAAGCGGTGTTTTTTTGAATTCAAATTTGTCGAGTTGTTACAATGCCAGACCCGCACCACTCGGTACATATACATATCTCTTATCAGAGGCACGAGGCATTCTTTCGGTCTTGTTTTCCTTTCATAATGCTGGCATTATTCGCTCGTGACAACCAAAATATTACTTTAGATCGTATACGTTTGATGCGAAATACAAATAAATTTGCATAAAAATCGCGACGAAGGGAAAACACTTTCTGCCGTTAAAAGTAAACAAGAAATGAACAACATTTTGTGACAGAACTAAATAAACAGCTGTCCGATAGAATGATCGATCTCAAAATAAAAATAAAATTAACATAAAAACTTTGCATTTGTAAATTGTTATAAATCAACATTAATTATAATTAGAAATAAAAAATAATTTAACTTTTATTTTATATATGAGACATTCCATAACAAATCAAACGGTCATTGTTCGGCATATTTCCTAATATTTTCTACATTTTTTTATATCTAAGGCTCAATTATAGTTGAAACTAGATTTTTTTGAATTTTTTAAAATTATTTCTTTTTCATTCAAATGGTTGTATTTTGGAAAATATGCGATTTAAAAAAAAAGTATATAATACATAAATGTTGATGTTTTGAATGAAATTTTTTTCGAATTTTTGGATATAAACGTGCTGAAAAAATTTAAGGTATTTATGAACTATGAAAGAGTATTCCATCAAAATTTCAGATTTTTCAAGCGTATATCGTACTTGACAAAAAAAATGATTGTCTATTATTGACGATATGTCATGCTTTTAAAAAAATTCGAAAAAGAACTTCACTGCAAATTTCACTAGAAACATCAACTTTTATGCATTATAGTGGCAAATTTACGAAAAACAACATTTTTGAAAAACAGAAATTTGAAAAAAATCTAGTTTGAACCTTTTATCGAGTTTTAAATGATAAAAGAATGTAGAAAAAAATTATTTGACTATTCGATGTTGGATATAATGCCTCGTATATTATATAGAAATATTCTCTCTATAATTACTAAATATAATAAGTTCTATATAAAAACAAATTATTTCTAAAGAATAAATGCATTTATTTCTCAATTTCCATTCATTGCTATTAATCATTATACATGCGTACATCCATCGAATTCATCGCAACTATATAAATAATTCATTCTTCAATTCTGCATAAGGGAATAGAGACATGTCGAATCATCTTTTTCTGTAGTAACCACACTTCTTCAAAAATACTTTGCCTCTTTAAATTGTCTACAGAGTGAAAATCAATCTACTCCTACTCAAGAGTCCAAGCTAAAAAACAAACGTATATTTCACTTAAAAACGTCAACTCTCGAGAGGAGTAGTGCGATTTCCACTCCAAGATATTTCAAGAGTTAGCTATATATATATCATTTTCATGTAATATCTTGCCGAGACCCTTTCGTTTATTCATTTTGTAATTGTTTTCATTTATCGAGACGGTATTTTTATTTTTACATAACAGATAGCACATCTAATAAGATCTCATTATTTACAGAAAACGTTCGTAAGTAGAAACTATAAAGTTCCGTTTTTGGTTGATTATGGCGATAAAATCTGTACAATTTTCTTCCCAGTACTTTATTCACGTACGTCATTTTTGTTATTTTCCGAGCATATCTCAAACCCTATTATTTTAATAAAGATTCAAATCTCTAATGTGTGATTCTTTTAATATCCTTCAATATGTGCTTTTGTTTTTCCTGTAGAAATTATTTTTCTCTACGATTATTTATGATACAAAATATCAAAATAATTTTCTGTTTAATTAAGCAAACATCGACTTAAAATATAGACGAAGAAAGATGTTTTTTTATTCAATCCTATAATATTATGTAATTTTTTTATTATCTTTATTTATTATCTATATCTGACATCTTTTCGACGTAAGTGATTTCAACGCCGGTGACATTTTGAAATTCATGCAATGAATTAATCAATATTTGTAACTATCTAAGTGGTACCCATTCCGGTAAACATAGAAAAAATAAAACTATTGACGTGAAAGATAGACAATAGTTTATTTTCGTATAATAAATTTTCGACACAAATTCACAAAATAGATGGTAACATGGAACGTCATCTGGAGTGTCTACGATGTTTGGTATTAAAAAATCCAAACATTTTTTTAATGATCAAGTATGACAATTCTTTTTGTAAAACACATTTACCCTCAAAATACTTAAAACCATTAAGACGAGCCAATGGCAAACTCGGACGTCGCACCGATTCTTATCGGATTGCGTTACCTTCGAATACGAAATTATTGATAAGATTTATCTGAAGATTAGCGATGATATCTTGATTACGTGTCGTGCGATACATGTAAAATATTTTGACATTTCGCTTCAGACTATTATTCGCTGGATGGTTTGAATGCTCCTAAAAATTTGCCAATATTTACACGCTAACATATATATAGCACTGATTTATTTATGTTTTTCCCGGCAACGTTGCAAAAAGTATATTGGAATTGGAAAACATTTCAACCACGAAAATTCTGATACCACTGGAATGCAAATCGACTGCGAAGGCTTGATTGCATTTGATTCGGTGCTTGATTTTTTTTTCATGGATTTAAATCGTTTGCGATAAACGATTCCTTAATCGATATTTGGTGTCGATAAATATGACTTCAATATTACGCGATTTTATAAAAGTATTTCAGAATTTTACGAAAGTCATTTCACCCAATTCGACAGTCATTCATTTAAGAATTAATTATTAATTTAAGAAGGATTTTAATGGAATGAAATGGAATAAATTTTAAATATGCTCCTTTCTCATTTTATTGAAATTTTAGGTCGATAACGTCAATTCCTGGCTCAAAATAATCAAATTAAACAGAAACTAGGTTTATTTTCAGGTCCAAATCTACTGTAGGGAGCTTTTTGGTCGTTTATAAATGTACGTCAATTTTCAGATAAATCAGTTCACAATTGGGCGAGAATTCGCAAGAATTACAATGAGAATTGTATGAGCGTAATTTCTATTTTATTCTTGCGAATTTTCATCACCCAATTGTGAAATGATTTCAATGAAATTTGACGTGCATTCATAAAAAACGTTCATTCATAAATCAGATTTGGACCTGAAAATATATCTATAGTTCTATTTATACTTTGATTATTTTAGGTCTGGAATTGACGTTATATCAACCGAATCGATTTAGCAGCCTCCAATTATATCATAATACTCTCTAAATTTCTTGGAGTGAAATTTCACTCTGTAAGAGTGACATTTCAGTATGTTAAGTGCAAACTCTTCGACTCACTCCAATGTAGAGTGAAATTTTACTCCAAAAGGTGTGAAGTATCACTCTTAAAGAGTAGCTCAATTGTCACTCTTTAAGAGTGAAATTTCACTCCATGAAATTTAGAGAGTAGTAACTATATTTAGTCGAATGTCGAATACATATATAATATGAAAAAAAAAAATTAATGTATCATAAATGTATTTTGTTGCATTTTTATTTCTGGATGGTTTATTGTAAAAATAATGTATAATTTGTATATATATATGTTATATTATTATAGACTACAAAATATAGAATTGTGTATATATATGAATATATTTTTATACGAAATTCTGAAAAAGTTTTGTTTATCGCTAAACAACATTCACACAGTAACTTTTATTTAAACCATTGTGAACCAAGTGGGAAAAGTATCACATTTAATTTATCCCGTGTATAAATGTGATTATGATATTTATAGACATAAACCACTTACGTTTATAAAGTCCACGTAAATGATCGAAACATTATGCTTTTCTCATTAACTTTTAGAAATATATACAGAAAAGAACACTTTTCTGTCCTCAGAAAAGAAAAGTCGGGAAACAAATGCATAAACAAATTGCATAATTGTCCTATGTCCAATTAAAGGGCAAACGTAATGCGACTCGCGCAATTCGTTTGTGAGTGTTTAAAGCGATTATTATGAAGTTGACAAGCATCGACGCTAATTAAAAAATATCCTTCATTAGCCGCTCTCGACCCATTAATTAAATACAAGCTCCCCGGGAGTTTCCCCTCTCCTGGACACCATGTACAAAAAAATAAACGAGAAAGATGGGTTTTTGCGAGAGAGTGATACCTCGAATATTCGATATCTATAACCACACGATCCATTTCGTCATGGCGTTTTCAACACGTTTCTTCAAATCCAATTATTTCCATAAATACAAAAATACGTTATATATATATATAATTTAAACATTTGAAAAAAAGAATTGTGTACAATTTTTGAAAATTCATGATAATATTTCTATTCTATTGACCTACAAAATTATTTGGAATTACATTTTTACACAAATATTTAGAAAATTTAACGTTTTATTACATTTTTTTATTATTTCAAGTATAAATAGATATTTATGAAAAAATTATAAATAAATCCTCAATAAATCATTACAAAAAAATTATCTACAAAATTTAAAGCATTTAAAGAAAAAAAATATAATTTCTTCTAGAAAAATATAGAATAAAGCTGAGTTATTATTACTCATCATTGATTGAGAAACAAAAATAATTTTGAAAAATGACAATACGCAGCGATATAGTTAAAAATAAGTCGGCTTTTCAATGAAAACGAGGAAAAAGTAAAGAGTAGATAAAAATCTTTTTTCAGCATTAAACACCTTTCCCTCGTGTCGTTTGTCTCGTTTAATCGCATTGTGCTTGCAAAGCTTCGTAAAACATGAGATTTTCAATTAACCACCACATATACCCTAGAAATACGATGCTTTCTTCTACGCAAGGCACAATTCCAATAAAATGCGGAATATATATATATATAGGGGAAAAAAGGTCGCGTTTACACTACCTTCAAATATATGTATACAGCAGCATTCCGAGTGTACAATAAAAGATGTCTCTCGGTGTATATAGGTATTACGTTCACACGAGGTGCACTGGTGCCGTGATGTCATTCGTGAGATCATATCCTTTTTTCATTCAAGAGAATCGTCGGAGATGAGGCCGCACAGCCTCCGGGTGAGGTAACGAGATCCGCGACCTTTAAATCCAGATTTACGACCGTTAAAAAAACGTCTCACGTGCTCGACAAATAAATGTATGGCATTTCGACGGAAAAATCGAAAGTCTAATGGTGCAGCGACTATATATATGAATTTGAGATATTTATCTTTAATGAAGTGCAGTTATATTTTTGGCTGCCTTCGCGAATGAAGGTGTTTGAGAAAACGTCATCTACACATATATATAATAATAGTATACTGTACAAATTAGCGTTATTATATAGCATGAAATCCATACGTGATTGTGATAGGGCTATATGAACAAATGATGAACAATTTTCATATCTGCATATCATGTTCTCTCTTATCATCAAAATTATAAATATGCGTAACGTATAAATTTTGTAAATATGTTTGTAAATAAAATGTAAATAATATGTATACAATTTCTATTATTCCTATCAAATGAGTAGAAAACATCACTTGGGAAAAAAAAAGCTTAATTGTATGCCATTAACCATGAGAATTAGTCATGGATCAGATATTCATATATGAAAATAATGTCATTGAGAAATGTCAATTTTTAAAGCAATCAAACATTACACGAAGTGGGAAACACATTTATAAAATATTTCATTCATGATTATATATGATTCAATATATACGACCATATATAACTCGACGAATATATCGCTATAGATAAAGAATGAGAACATAACGAAAAGAAAATTTTAAATTTACATTATACTATAAAAAGAAGACTCGTTGTTCAGAACTCAGGGAGTTGAAAGATGCAGATGAAATAATTTTTTAATAATTTTCTGCACGTCGGCCTTTATTATAAAGGTGGCCGTTAACTATTGT
>JAPYZR010001344.1:0-22995 GCA_030522945.1 Trichopria nigra | reverse complement strand
GTACCTGATACAATCTAGATTCCAGTCCGTATATGTAGCATTAAATATGGTAACCGGTACCATCATTGTGTTATCCGGTACCATATTTTTCTCTCCGTGTATATAAATATCACAAAATAAACATTAATTCACATTTGGAAACTATACTAAATATCGCAACTGCTACTTTTTATCGTATGCTTTCATTAACATTAAACAATCATGAATCGCTATAGTTTGACATCTATACTAAAAATGCACCAAAATTCGAATCCCGACGTAATAAATCCACCACTTTTTTTAAAATAAATGTATATATGTTTAATAAGCATCGGCATTTATTATATACTGAAATTTAGGTATTTGTACTCGACACTCGCCGAACTTATGTGTTTCCACTAAACATTCGCCGAAGTTTGGTGTCGGCATTCAGCATGCACTCAAAGTTATGTGTTAATATTCACACTGCCGTGTTAATACCTAAACTTGGAGGTTAACGCCTAATGATCAGATTTCATCGCTAAGGAATTGAAAGTTGTGATCAATTACAAATTGCCAACTCGTAATGACGGTTATATTCATAAATGCAAAAGAATAAGCTCAAAGGATGTCAATTGTCTTTATTTGAACATCCCATCGTATTATTTAGGTGCGAGTTGTGTTCTCGCTCGAAGGCTCAGCCTGTTCGGAAATTTTTCGCACGAAGCCTTTGGTGAGGTTGAACACGAATGAATATTTGATAAGGCCTAAGAGGATGGTCCGCACCTAGCATCTTGGGGGGGGAGGGGGGGGCGGGGGGGGGGGGGGGGGGGGGGGGGGGGGGGGGGGGGGGGGGGGGGGGGGGGGGGGGGGGGGGGCAGAATGGTGCGCGGCAGCGGTAGAGGACGTGACTGGCCTGCCAGGGGTGGCATTACGCCTAGACGAGCCCGGATCAGCGATACGGCGCCAATTCCTAACCAACCCTCATACCAAAAGCTAACTCCGACCCCGGAGCACGTATATCGTTACGCCCATGATACCGCGTGCTATTCTGTCGTCTATCTTGCTATTGTGCATGTTTATACGTGTACACATTGCTCGCAATGATCCTGTCGTTTCTATTTGATTTATTGCCGACGGCAGACCATTAATTTACAATTATTTCAAAAGTTCAATACTGACGCCGTACAATTGCATCTAAGTTTAGTCGTGATTTAGATTGTGGCACTAGTAGATTCAGTGTAAAGAAGGTTTTTTTTTTCAGGTAGATATAATTTCAACGCATTTACTCTTCTACTCAAAGGCCTTTAAAGGTGGCTTTATGTATTGATGGTGATAAAATGAGGTGTCGTCAATTGATTAGGAAATACTCACTATCTCATTGAGGAAAGATTGCATTTAAAAACTTAGCAAGACTATAAAAGGATTGAAACAATTTAGAGATTGTGGTACAGGCTGCGACGTATTTTTAAAAATTCTGCGTCGATTTTAATCGAGATAATGATACTTTTAGCAACTCACACAATAGGACGAGAACATGGCAAATTCGACAAGTTGATACGGAATAATCGCCATCGGTATAATGGCGCGTTCGTCCTACATTTTAGAGTAAAGTACGCAAAGTGATTACTGCTCTTCCAAGAATTACGCAATAATTACTTCCAACACGCAATGGTATAATATACGTTAGACTTTTTTCACATACTTGATATCTTCTCGACGAACGGGCATACTTAGTGTTAAGTAATGAATATGCACGGAACGGATAGGGTGTGGTCGTAGCGGGTTATCGAAACACGGCATAACGGTGTAAAACATAATTATCAGTGGGAACAGGAAGACATACTGGACTGCATTATTCATGGGACGGTTGGTCCGCTTTTAGAACATCATGTCTTGCAACGAAATTGCCAACTGACAACTGTATCTCGGCTGTATATGATCTTCAGCTTTCAGGATTTTTAGGGGGTTCCACGTATATAGTTGTACCGCAGCGCAGTCTGAAAAAGGTTTTCCGCGTGAATTTTAAAAACAATTCGTCCGTCAATAGTATTACTGCAACGACTGCAATTGCGACAATCTGATTTTCCTACATGGCTGCGCTCCTGTTTTGCATCGATTTTCGGGAATCTATTGTTGGAAAAGCCAATGACCGCGGTTGCCGCTCTCCCCTACTACATCGCTCTCGATTACACAAAGCCTTTTAGCATTTGAATTTTTATTTTTATCTGGACATTTCTTTAATTGTTTATATTTTCATGAAAAGTCAAATATTTGTTTATTAGTTTTTATAACGAATATATTTGACGGTAACATTAAGGTGACGTTAGGCTGTGCTAAATTTACCACCAGTATCGATTGTCATTGTCATTATCATTGTGAGCTATGGACAGCATCTAGCATAACAGTACCCCTGTAGTAGTCCATCAATGTAAAAGCAATAATGCAACAATCGCGTTAATTCCCACTACTAAGCAGTAGTGTAGAAGTGTAGCAATGTAAGAAATCCACTACATGGTCATGATTCAACCATCCTAAATTTTAGAAATGATAATGAGAAATTATGCATTAATAATTACTCCATAAGCCGTACTTTTTCAAAATACCTAAATATTCCATTAGACCATGATATTTTCCTAATAATTGTAGTATTCAAATGAATAATCAATCATTGATCGATTTCACATTTTAACAATGTCCAAGTCCCTTTCGTCGAACTTAATGGATTTTCGCACTTTACGGACGGCCGATTAACAATTCCCTGTTGGAGTTTCGTGAGGCGAATCGAGGCGACCGTTAAATACTTCCGTATGAACGAGCGCGGCTCGCGTCTTATCGGAGCCCGGTACATTACCTACTCGATTTCTCGAGACCGAGGATGGGCACGTGCAGTACCGTTTGCGCTCTAACTCAACGCCAGTGCTACAGTGAATAGTTTAAGCCCATAGTCCCGTTGTGGGATTTCTGCTGATCCCTCCTCAGATGCGCTTAGACGTTCTCATAAAGATGGTCTCTGGAGCTTCAGCACACTGATGCTCCTTCCATCGGTTCCCTATTGTATAATGTAGTCTAACCAATTTCCAGTCTGAAGTGAAAGTCTCACCGCTACCGGCTTAGGCATCGCCCGACATTGCCAATTACGTATTTATTCCTATCAAATATTTATTTTGTCCGTGAGCTATATATATATTCGGCTTTCGCCATCCGTCAAGCCGTAAAGAGCGAATTCAGGGCAAACGTGCAGCTTATCTCCTATCGGCCGTATATCTGCCGCATATGCACTTCAGGGCCTGCCTGTTAAAATCGTATCCGTTACCTCTGCGCACCCTAGAAATAATATCGTTCTATTCAACAACGACGTAATGACAAATTCAGCTCCGATACATTAGGTCGGTTCGTTCCAACAGTTTATATATGCGTATAAATAGCCTGGAAGGATATCCGGTTTAAGCTTTGAACAGTAAGTGATATATCGATACTCTTGATTATAAAATAAGTCATCTAATCGCATGAATCTTTTTGCAATCAGTTATCTCCGGTCAAGTTATTCCTTATACGTTCAATGTGCGTGGTCTATCATTACACTAGAACAGTCATATTTCATCATGTTTGAATACAAATGAAATCGAGATATAACGATAATCTACAAGACGACAAAAAGGAGTTGTTAAGAAAGTAACTTATAGTTGCTGTAGACGCAAGTAATGTCAATGCATTGTTCGATAATGGAGACTGATGGTAGGATATCAGTACACCAAGTATGAACAAACGAACCGAGCCGTGACAAGAACCGTTGTCAGTTTATTTGCAGTCATTCGTTATATGTCCTACTCTTCGTTTCTTCAGCACGGCTGAAGGATCAGCCACGATGGAAATTATTCCACTGTCGTATGGCTCGCTGGAAGCATGATAACAACGTCAAAATCACATTCTGTTTCAGCGTGTGAGAACTGTTGAATGAGGACAGGACTTTATCCGGATGACAAACATAGATTAGGTATAGGCATTCATCATCGATTGCACTTATATTAGAATTCTGGATGAAATTCCCTTTTAATCCGAAGGTATGTTATAAACGAATGTCTACATTTTAGAAAATTAAGAAAAACATACGGTAATAAATTACAGCCTATATTTGGAATTGCAGTGTACTTTAGCGATCCCACTTGGCATCACGTTAGGACCTGACATGAAAAAGTTCTTTTCTGTTGGTACTAATGGTCGAGATTTTGAATGTCACGGGACCGATAAGAAGTGAAAAGGAAGCTATTATCGTGCTACGTGGTCCTCGACTGGAATTGGCCACAAATACTTCTTACGCTTTACCTTCGTGTGGTTAAGTATTTTCAATGCGGACCGCACAGTTGTAGTAATGTTACAATTTTTATTAGATATCTTTTTAATAGCATCTCAGTATTTACACATTTTAAATTTAAAAAGGACTTAATTTATTTTTCCTCTCGCTTCTTTATACCAATGATGATATGGGCATTGTCATAGAAAGATTTTAGGAAACATATTACGAATTCATTCATGCCCATACTAAAGATAAGGTGAATTTAAATTCGTAAAACTTTTCGTTTGTGTACTTTTCGAAATCGTTTCTAATAAATACTTGTGTACCCTATTGCAGCTTCTTAGTGCCCTGTTCGAAAGTAACTCGTAAGTACGGCGCATGTAACGTTCAAACCGATTGTGCCGCTGTTCTCTTATTTTATCCAGTTCCGCCCATCGTGTGTACTTGGAAGCACTGGGAGTGTATCCGGAATGATTGCATATTGCGGCGTAATAAATGAACCGTCGGACTAATTATTCGAAAATGTTCCCTCTTACCATGGAGGCGGAAAGAGTAGCTCGGAGACGCGATAAGAGAGAGGAGAGAGGGCAAGGGGCATGAAATCCTTTCATGGCGAAACGGAGTTATCCGTTCGCAGCCATTGAACGAACTTGGGCAGTTGACTCTTTATGCGCGAAGTTTCCCGGCATTTCGATTTTATGTTAATTTCAATTCAGTACGTCGAACCGGCGACCTGGAGAGTGTGTGTCGCTCGCTCCGGCGCGTTCGTGAGCACCAACACTCGATCGGACAACTCTCGTGGCCCGGGACCAAGTTTATTCGCGACTACCGAATAGGAATCGACGAAATATCGCCCGGTTCAGTCGGGATTGTAATTCGCCTTAAACGGTTCCTCGAGAGCGTGACTCTAGATTTGATTTTACCGCGAGTAAGCTTAGGCGCAAGCACCTCCTCTTGAGCAAGATGCGTTTTTATATATGAGCCCGATTCCAAGGCGCTTATCAGAAATTGTTTTGTGTCAGGCCACCGTTTAATAACATTATGTTATCATGGATTACGGTAATATAACTCGTCCCACCCTTTAAAGTATAGACATCCTTCCTTAGGAACCCTAAGAAAGTTCGCGACTTTGGTGAATTCAAAATGGTAGGAAAGATTATTTCCTTTTATTTTTTGGTAAAAAAAGAGCCTCTCTTACTTTTTCGGTTAACCAAATACTTTTGTTCATCGATTTTTCTTCTTCCCAGCTCCCGGACGTGACGTCAAATCGTGAGACATCCGAAGAAAAAATGACCATTAATCTTCATCATGATCTTCTTTCGTCGGAGGTGGGAGTTATCTGCGGAGTATCTAGAGTCTAGGCTAGTTAATCCCCGTCGGTCAATAGGGGTGAAACAAAGAAGGGTCCCGCCACTTAAGTCGTGAATAACCGAGGGCCATATTATGGCCCGACCTCGCTCATCATCCGCTTCGCGAAGCCTTAGACATGTAAGAAGTGTGTACTCGTGTTGGAACGCGCGAACGAAATGAGCGAGCTTGAATCGTAGTGAGAATACACATAAGAGCGAGGGTCTGAATAGAACGCGCCGAACGCCTTACACGAATCCTACATTACTCCCGGAGTTAAATTTATTATCCTCGACGTGTGAAAGAAAGCGGAAAGTGAAAAGGCGACAGAAATCGCGCTGTGGCCTGCTTCCCTGCTATCGTCTTTCGGAAATTTATTTCACTTTGTATTGGAAAAGGGTGCAATTTTTCACAGCTTTAGATTCGTCTCTTTCTTGGGGGTAATGATGGTTTTACTACCCCTCCACTTTACTTTTGTGGCAACGCCAAAACATCGAATCTCTCTCTCTCTCTCTCTCATGAAATATGCTAGATTGGTCAGATGAATTTCTCTTCCTTTCCAAAATACTTTTTTTAAATTTTCAAGGCTTTCACCTTACTTTATCAGTGACAAGTTGGAAAGAAGAAACTTAAATCGGAAACTTATTTCAATTAAGATAACAATATAACGCGTATAAAATGAACTGCACGATACGCTAGAAATTATGTACAAGATGGTGTCTTTTGTGCGTAACGGGACATGAAACATTTTGTAATATTTCGTAAACATTAGAGTTCCTTCAATAAAAATTGCGCCAGTTATTCACCCCCCTCTTCTAATTTGTTCCGCCACATTCCAGTTCTCCAAGCTGTTCAAGAATTTAAAAGAGTTTTACAGCTCTGCTTGCTCTGAATAGTACATCTACAACAAGCAAGCTTCCCTCTTCACTTTTTCTACCCGCATAGCAGTTGATAGCACTTTCCATTTCTATTTCAGACTGTCTTCCTATATTTCATTCCTTAATAAACGCCATTTTTTCTCAGTGCCAGATCCCGTTATTCGAACAATTGTCAATCAGGCATAACGGATATACGATGGACGTAAGATGGACGTAAACATAAATACGTTTCCTAATGGGAAAATTTCCTCTATTGACGAATTATGGATATCCAATGGACGTCCAAAGCAAATTGGGTTTTTCCAATACAATCCTTAGCATTTATTAACTCAATGTTTGTTGCGTATAAATTCACCCTATATACAATTACATGTAATACTTAAGATTCAAACAGAATATAAAGATATAACTTTATAAAGAAACCCTCATAATTGAAAATAATGAAATATCAATTATCCGCCTCGCGTGATTTATCCTTCTTTTGATACTTGTACTTCGTTTCGTTTCTTCCCTTCTGGTATTTTTTTTGTGCCTGTCGCTTTAGTTTCATTTCTCTTTCTCACCCCATCTCCCGCCACTCTTGCGTCTCTCCGCACCATAACCGTGCTTTACCGCATCGTTTCCACTTTACTCGACACGCAAGCAACGCTCAGTGCAGGAGCCTACACGTAACGACCGCCGAAATGCTTTAATTAAACGTGAACAGTTTTTAATTACTGCTCGGGGGACACTGGGCGTCATTAATTTCGGAGCTTTGTCCTAGTTACCCGCTAACGCATGCTTTCGACTGGTACAGTCCCTGCCGAACGGGTCGATTCATCGACTCGCCGAAAATTAAGCGCGAGCGATTTTCGACTTCGATTGGGCGCGAGAAGATGGATTTGCATTCCGAATGGGAAGAATTGAGCCGCGTATATTAACCGGACGGTAAATAATGCCTTCTTCCGCATATTGGCAATCCATTTGGTTTATTGCTTCTTGATTGCTAGTTGCCTTAATGCATACTAAATCCTTTTTAAATGATGAAGCTTGGGACGAAATTAATCTTTTTGTCGAATTAATTGGTATGTGTTTTTTTCTTTTTCCTTTTTTTTGTTGTGAATGTTTCTTTTTCACAGTCAATGCCGTTCTAATACTCCGGAGTTTAAATTCGATATAGATGACAGATGTTTTTTTCAGGAATCCGACACGAAAAGAAGCGTATTGATTTTTAATTGAAGGCAAGAAGAGCCGAATGAAGATACATTGATGTCCAGGAAAACGGAATAATGGCAAGGGCTAACTAGTAAGCAGTTAGAGGCAGATTAGATAGGTTCTAATATCACGAAACTTGACACGACTTGACAGAACTGATTTGAGTTAGCAATCATCTGTCCATGAAAATCCTGTCCATTATCGTACCGATTTCAAATTCGCATGACCTTGCAATTGATTTACAACTTTGATCTCATTCCGCGTCGAAGACCTATGAAAGGAATAAACAATAAGAAAAGGGAAAACTTAGCTTAAAGTTATCGGTCACGTACCAGACAAAGTATGACTGCCGAGTTTCGCAAAGCGTAGCCATAGTTATCGTTAATTTCTACTGGCGCTATTACCGAAGGCAATGGATGGTGCCTTACGAGTCGACAACCTTTCAAACGGCACGAAGATCTTCCACCCCTGTGCCTTACGAGCCGTTCCTTTCACGTTCCATGTAACGACCGGATCTCCTTGACGACGATAACGACAGCAACGTGACTTCGAGATCACGAAGGGTCCTTTTGCTGCATTTCGTGAGCTTCACGCCAAGTCTCCCGCGTTATCATATATATGTCGACGTACGTACATATTACGCGAATCGGTCAGGTTTCTGACGTGGCTGACTAGTGACTGAAATTTCGCAGAGCACCATTCAGCGTGTATTCCCATTTCATAGCCTCAATTTATACTTAGGGATCTTAAGCATGCATTTGAGTAGATAATTTTAATAAATATAATTACTCAGTCGGGATTAATCAAAGTCAACTCACTCCGATTCTGCAATGGGGTGACATTCTCAGCCAAACGAATTGTCGATTTGTTAATTCTCCAAATGCCACAATTGTATTTACTGACTGTCAGATGGGAAACCAAATTATCTTTTCGGTTCCAATGTCGTTTACCTCAAACTTTATAAGGAAGAAGAATTTGATAACTGAACTTCAATCATGGATAATGGATTTTATAAGCAGGAATTCGATCACTTCAATCATGGATTGGCAGCGCTCGGGTAACTTGTGTCGACTAGATCTTCTTCTTCTCCAATTTCTCGCAGCACAAAGTAGAGTGGTATAAAAACACACATGCAAGAAGCGATATCGAGAGACTCTTCACGGTCGGTCGCACTTTTCGTTAATGCCGGTCTAAGAACCAGGCTCGTGTAACGGGATCCTCGCAGAAAGCGTCTTGGGATTTTATGGTGCTCATAGTCGGTGCGAGCCTAGGGATCGAAGGCGATGAGGTTGAAAGGACGGAAAAAAGGCAGGAAGGAAGGATGAAAAAGCTAGAGAGATGGAAACAGTCGTGCAGGACACTGAACCTCGTATCGATCCACGCGTGGCAAGTTCAGGGTCGCACCGTCGCAATGACTCGCACTCCCAACGTAGCAGACGCTCGTGGTAGTACTCTACCCCTCTAAACTCTTCCTCTCACTTCACCACGCGAGATTCAAAGTCCCACTTCTTCCATATCTTCCGTCCTGCGTTTACATCATTCTCGTTCTCTCTGTAGCTTTTTACCTAATTCTTTTTCACACTTGTGTCCAGAGTGACGGTTCAACTGATTCTCCTGTAGTGTGCAACTATTTGCATACTTCCGACCAAGGAAGTGGAGATAAAGGAATAATAAACTAACGATGGATGGCCCTGCTTGGTCGAGAACCCTTGCTTAGCAGCAGACCGTATCTCTTAATACAGCATATTTAGCATCTGCTTTGAATAGCGCAGGACCGTCCAGGTTGAGCGTCATTTTCCATGTTCAGAACTTAAATAAGAACAACTTGGTTTTTGATTTTTTGCTATTTCCCAATTCCCATGGAATAGCGAAAAAGAGTTCACGCCAAACTATACGAAGCTTTATTTTAAAAAAAAAAAAATGATAAGTTAATTACTTTGTGCAGGAGCACATGAAACGAATGAAATACATGCATTGCTGTTTGACACTTTTAATCTAACTTGGAATCCTAGTATTTTTAAATTACTCTGCAGACAAGCAATCTTCATGGCAGATTCTCGAATAGGATATTGAAAAATGGCACAAGCGTGTTTTCATCATTCATCGTCCGCTTTTTCGTCTACAACTAACAGTTTGACCAATTGCTAACGTACGAGTCGCATTTCGATTTTACACGCAGCTTCTTATAAAACTGTAGAAAATAATGTTATATTTGGGAAGACCGGAATACTAGCAGGTTCAGTGGCAATGGTTTGAATATAGTATATGATGTATCAAGGGCGTAATTATCGATATTAACTACTATAAACTCGATTATTTGCGTCCATAACTTTCATCGTAGAGCGCGAAATCGAGTAAAACGCCTGTAGCGTTAAAAGGTAAATATTACATCATATTTAGGAAGCCCATAATTTAATTACGTATCGTATAATATTACAGTGTAATCGCCGCACATATATAGTCTGGATAAGTTCGTATATTTTATCTTTCGACAGTGAAGGCATGTTCTCTAATAGCGACAGCTCTCATGGGAAAATCATAGGGTACGTACTTGCTGACACGAGAATAATGGGGAAAAAGCGATGTGGAAGAAAATGAACTATCCGACGTTCAGATTATGAAATATGAGGCGGCATAAAATGTGCGACGGTTTACTGCACTGGTTATATGACACTTCACCTTTCCTCATTTCACCTTCTACGACTTGCTGCATCGAACAATGGGGATCCTTGAAACAATGTCCTGGAAGCTGAAGTATCCTGGAAGATGAAATGATGCGAAGGTGACATTGGAAGAGATGAAATGCCCTTCTACTAATATTCCTGAATTCATACAGCCAATGTTCATCGCAAGAAGTTGTCGGTTATACTAGTCTCCTTACTCAGATTTTTCACCGGAAATGTTAAGTTGACCCGCGAGCTTATGTGCATTATCTCTTCCATCTGTAAATGCTCAGGTCTGGATTATCCATGGACGATTTCACAATGAAATAGCAGGTGTCGCTCTTTCATGCAGATAGCACCTTGTACGTGGATTGCAGCTTTTTGTCGCTAGGTAAGAGTGTGTATATTTGCAACTGGTATGCGATTCTGTGTATGCGGCAAAGTGCGCGTAATCCGCGAACATCGGTCCGTAAACAAGCACGTATTCGTGTGGCCGGGCGCACAGGTGAGTAGGCTCGGCGTTATATCACAAATGGGTGCACCGTAAACAATTTATACGAGAACGCTGAAGCTGTACGGGCATATATATTTCAGTGTCATTTTAATTTACACACTCGGAATATTTTACCATCGCATTTGCATCCGCATTACAAGCGGCGCAATGTAATCTCGTCGATATTTTGTGTTGCGTTGGAGAATAATGTGCCGGCCACGTTCGTGTGACTTCGTCACGGTGCGCCTATGTGCGTGAGCACGCTGCACTATACCTGCACTCGCCTGCCTGCCTTCCATTTTAATTATTTTCGTCGGAGCCGACAGCGGCCGCGAGGGAGGGTAGACGGACGTGCGTTTACGGAGAATATTTTCTCTCTTTATTTGCGTCGCTTGTTTACGGAGCGACGCCGTTGCGTACTTTTAACGGGCGTCTGTGATTCACATTCTCCATACCGATGGTGAATAACGCATGAAAAACTACTGGCCGTGCCAGATTGAAGCAAGATTTAGATCGGGTATCATACATTGCATTCACAGTCGAAAAACGCGAATTTTTCTTTTAAATGCGAGTGACGAATTCTGCGTCTGAAATTACGTCCGTCGGTGCTTTTGCGCAATAACTTGTAATCGCAATGGAGCTTCAAAAATGTTTGTCAGTTACTGGGTCAGATCGATGACCGTACCGTTGTTATTTCGGGACACATATATTCCAAAATTTATGTAATGATAAAAGTAGACAGATAATTCTGTAGATTAGAGCTTCCGAATGAAACTTTGCAGTAAATAGCCTGTAGCATCATCAGACCGTTTCTACGAAACCAGATGCACATCTTGTTTTAACGAGGTGAAGCGGTTAGTTATAATATCTTGTAGCGAACCCAACACACATTGTGGTATTTGCGGTGTAACGTCGCAAAGTTATACTCTGCAACACGCGCGCCATCTACATTTGCGGAGGACTCATAGGGTGAGAGAACAACAGCTAACTTTCGCCATTGGTAGGTAATAAGTTGAGGCAAGTTAGTGTCCAGTCCACGTCAAGAATCGCTATAGATATATTCCCAAGTTTAACCCGGTCGATATTGAAGGAAAATTTCTTGCCTGGAATTGCAAAACAGCACAGACACTATTCTGGGCTGTTTTGCAATTCTAGTTTGTTGCCACGCGGTTATCAAGCTTCAAAAGTTCTAGGAAAGTTTTCGAATAAAAAGTTATCTATTCGGTTTAAGTTTTAATTGCCTTGTCGAGTTCGATAATAAAACAAATATTAAAAATATTAAACAAACAAGAACTTCTGAGAATTTTATCTTAAATGGTAGATAGAGAATATGTGAACATAACACTCACTCGGGCAAAAACTGAATTAGATTTCAAGTAATACGATTGCAGGCAGTAGAACTCGTATTCTCGACAGAGAAACCTATAAACAGAGAGGAGTGAGAGAATTAACAAAAAAGGTTTTGGTATGAGGAAATTTATAGGAGTCTACAAGGGGAGCTTGACGAGCTAAAAAAAGTGTTACCGGAAGTAAAGAAAAGCAGGATTTTTTGTTTGTATTAGAATATTATTGTCGAAATACGGAGTAATATTGATTAAAATCGTCTCGAAAATGAATGTATATTTTCCATTGTACAAAAGCAGTGCATTTCTCTATTGTACAATTATGTATTTCAATAATCCAAATAGCAAAAGTAAGTACAATGTACTTATAGTGGATATACAATGGACATAAACATAAATAGGGTTTCACACGCATGAAATCTGCGGGTGAATTGATTGAATTGAGTCTGGACGGCCATTATTTGTACCTATTTGGACATGCAATGCATGTTCAATTTGCGTCCACTCGTCCAATGGACATCCAGTGCTAACTGGCAAACGATTAGGCATGTAATGAATGGGAATCGCATATTGTACCATAAATGGATGTATAGTAAATGTTCCACGCTTTGGAAATGGCTGTTTTGTTTGACCGTAATGAGGGTCCAAATTAGATCTGGAATTGTAAGAACAGTTCATGAAATATACAACCATGCTTCGCCATTCTGAGATCCACTAGTTCACACATTAGATCAGTGGGCATGAGTACATGGCGCGTTTTTCATGAGCCAAGCATCCAGTGATAAAGTCGCGCTTTTATCGGCGACGAGTGCCAGCAAACATTGCCAGAATGAGACATCTGCTCGGGTGCCTGTAAATAACAACAGCTCGTCTCTTGACAAACGTAATATGGCTTTAATCGCAATACAAGCTTTTCTGTTTTATTTACAGCACCGACGATGCCAACCACTGCCGCCCGTCAGATTAACCGGCTTTCTCCAGTTCTTCGTTTTTTCCCCCGCTAATATGTCCAATATCTAATTGAATTCAACCGACTTTCGCGCTCTCAGACGCGATTCTTGTGCCAACTTCATATTTTTCGCATCGTCTATTTTTTGTACGAATCTGTCAAGCTGGTGTTTCTGGAAGAAGTTGATTATTTTTATAATGATTTAGTTGGACTAGATGCGGTTTGCTTAATCACTCGGTTAATAATTGCCGGGCTCGATTATTTTATCAACAGCAGTGTCTGGGATGAAGAAATAGCGCAGCGCCATTGGCAAAGTTTCTGACCGAAACGGGAAGGCAGGAGACCCTTCTTCCCCGTTTGTCATTACTGCCGGCCACACTTTATTTATAATAATTGGTTTGAAACAGTTATGCGGTTCGAAAGCGGTCGGGGTCTCGCGGAATTTATGAAGTCGAGCCTGGATCGAGTCCTGGAGGGCTTCCTGGGTCTTGGTCTTTTGGAGGCAGTCCAGATGCGGGTGCACCCTTTCAGAACAGCCCTTATCCGTGTTTCCATAAGGGCTGCTTGTCTTACCGCGAAGCGACGGATCCTACAGTTACCACGGCGTACTTCTAGAATGATAAACGAGCGCAATACTGCTATATAATTCTGTTTTATAAAGCCTCCAACACCTGACAGAGTCTTGCAGATATTACCTCATTTTGCATCGCTTTCCGAATGTGAGGTCATTTTTATTAAACATTGGTAGATTAAAAGCCATTAACCAAAACTAGATCGATTTAATGTATTATCATTTATTACACTAATTTCGGCTGTAATCTTGTTTAAGATATAGTCAGTACTTTTTAATTCAACTTTCTTTATTCAATATTAAAATTAATTCCCATTTGCACCGTGTAATCAGCAAATGCTAAAGTCTTTAGAAGTATTACGTTTTCATACTGAACCATTGACAATTTTGTATGTATTGAAGTGAGCAAAGTTTTCATAATAGTGAAGTAATTTTAAAGTTCTAAATGTATAACTGTATAGTCCTTAAGAGTCAAGTGCAACGATGCTTTAAACCCAGTAATTTCCCTCCTTTTCTGCGTTAAGCGCACGCCGAGAGATTGTTGCGACGTATCGATCGTGACGGGGGCTGGCATTCTAAACAAATGATGTGTTGCGCACTCCATTCTTATTCAATGAATGAATAAAATCAAGCAAAATTATTTTTTTTTGTAGGCCTTTTAAAATGATAAATATACGCGTACCTTTTTTGCTCCCGAACGTCTCGGTATCGTAATTTTTTTTGTTGCATGGCATAATTCTTCTATTACTCTTTTTTTGTGTCATTCGAAGGTGGGTAGCTTCGCAGTACATTTCCATGGCGGCAGTACGCATTACCAATGTAAATCCACGGACCCTCGGCCGCGATTTTTTGTCAAGCGGATCCTCGCAAATCGGCTCGAATACGAACAGCATGCGTGTCCCGGACCGTAGCCAAGTCTAGACACCTCAGGTTGGCTCAGATTCTGCTTTCTGGCTCTGGATTCGGAGCCCTCGCGTAGAGCGAGAACATTCGCATAATTTCTCGCGACTTGATGCCAGACCGTTCTTCACCGGGAGCTCGACGAATTGTAGGCACCCTCGCACCAAGACCAACGTCGTCTACGACGCCATCGTCGTCGCCCGGCCAAGTCTCCAACATTATTGCTGATCCTGAGAATTTATGAAGGAGCTCCTGCACACATGGCGCTTTAATTATGTGTGCGCGGCCGAAATGAATTGGCGAATATTTTACTCGGGAGCCCCAGACCCGCTGCCGTCAAATTTATTATACGTAGTCTCTCCAGGATCGTAAGGTGTCGAAGAGTCTTATCGGCATTTTATATTATGCGAGAGCAGTATGAGGCTATTCAAATATTTCGATAATGTTTAGTGCATCCTTATACTTAAATATAAACCACAATAAGTATCAATTGATTTTAGGATCCCTCCGATAGGAAAGACAATTGATTTTTAGGACATTTTTTAAGACAACATCCAATATACATAAATTTTAATGATACTTACCTTACCTAACCATGGGTCGTGGTCACTCAAGGGATTGAAACGTTCTAGTAGTAAGTTTCGCACCAGAAATATGGCACTTGGGTAGTCTTACGTGTAAGTGCAACATCACTAATACTGAAGTATTTCGACGATCTAGCCATTATAGCGTCGATTTACTTGGACAACATATAATGCACACGTGTAATTCGCACCCCTGCGCAATTGACACCGCCAACGCGACGTGTATTCGAAACAATGCTCAGTAAACCGACGCGAATGACGTAACCTGACCCGTGACCTTTTTAAAATCACAGATGAAACGTGAAAAAACGTTCGACCGTAATTTTCGGATATAACATTATTTCACCCCTTTGCATAAATAGTTGCAAAGAGGAAAGAAACAGAAGTGAAATCACGAAGTTCAAAATTCACCGCATGGAAAGAATAAGACATGAAATCGGAGAGTATATCAGTTATATCATCGGGAAGGAAAAGCCGAGTATTAGTATTGAATACGGGAAATTTATGGAAACTCTAGAGATATTATGCAGCGACTTTGCCAGAAATTTTCAACAAGGATTCTGGAATAACATTTTCTGGTAGATATTTAAATGCAGGAATAGAGGGGGATATCCTAAGCTCGATACAACACACACGGTGTGCTCTTCCCGGATTTCAAGGGTATATGCTTACACACACATTATGTGCACGCTGTACATATACGACCCGAGAAAACTTTCTATAATTCTAGCCGAACTTGGTCGTGATTTACTGGCGAGCTTCGACTTTTTGGTCGGCAGAGGAGGTGTACGTCTTGTATCGACTCCTTTCTTTCGAGTGTGCTCCTCGAATACTCTCTCACTCTCTCTCTCTCTTCCAATGATGGATGTCCCGGACACATTGCCACGTGAAAAATCTAGGAACCCACGTATTTATACTTGACGCTCATCGGCCGATAACTGGATAATTTGATAGCTCGCAGACGTGATCCCAATAGTGATTTATGTTTCCCTACACGCTCAAAGTGGATTGATTAAAGTGGAACTGCCGTGTAGGATATCAAGTATCACATTTTAAACATCCTCTATTACTTTACAGAAATTTGCATAGATTAACAAATCTGATTAGAAATATGGAAATCCGTTGAGATTCCACATTTGTAATTTTTATCCGGGATGTAAATGAAAAATTCTTGTCATATTCGGAGAATGAAGACGTGTTATTTTAGTACATTTTACGCTGATATTATGGTTGGAAGTGAAATTCCGTTGATACAGTCGCGTTATCGTCATCTTGTGCCTTAGCTTTTCGCGACATTAAGCTCTACCGAAATTTCGGGTCCTCTTGAGATCTCGCCTAGCTTAGGAAGCCGCCACTCCTCGTTCCGCGCTCTCGCAGTGTACAGCTCGGCAAATATACGCGTATGCATGTAAGCGGACGAAGAGAGGCGACAGAGTGCTGGTACATTATCTAATTTTACGTCACTCCGACGATTGCGTTCGCGCGGCGTTTACGTTTCCTTCGACTCGTCTCTCGACTCCCGTTTAAACTCCTCGGCGAACTTGGAAACTATTCCAGTGAGAAATTTATTCAGCAGCCGGTTATCAACGCGGGAGTTCAAGTTCCAACGGGCGTGTAAAACGCGTGTTGCAGCGCGGCCCGTTACGAAAAATATGGCGGAAAAACGGGCGCATGAAGCGCAAAAACTTCACTTCCTTCCCCCTCTCTGTCTCTCTCTCTCTCTCCCTTTTCCGCCGGGAAATGTTTTCGTTACTGATCGAGGAACAATTTTAATTTACTGGCACTTTTTTGCTTTGTCCCGGTCGTTCTCTGTTTTGCTTTTCGGTCTTTGCGCATGCTGTACAGCGTTTCCCTCCGGCGGCTGGTCGGGGGCTGAGCACTCATTGGTTGTAACGGCTTTGTTTCATTTAACAGAACGAACGTTTCCAGACGTGTAACTCGATGGCTTTTGGAATTCGCGGACCGTACCGACAATGCGTTTAACCTCGGCTTTATTACTTATTACGCGAAAAATGGCTCATGTCGCGGTAATGAACCCTATTTCTGTTCGTGCAGCAAGGAGTACAAAGGACGATAGTTTCAAAGGCTTTAATAAATTTATCCTCTGGATCGCGGCTCCAATAGAAATCAAAATTTCAAAGAATTTGCGAAAAACGAGTTTGATTTTGTTCGTCAGTTGATTATTGCATTGGACAACATTGACGAACGATTTGAAACCTCAAAAAGCAAAATCGAATGTTCCATTGTGGGATTCTCTCGTACCAGGCACGGTCGATTGTTTATTTTCAAAGCGATTGAAGCACGTGATGTAATCTTTCAGTGACATTATCATTATTGTAAAACCTCTAATCGGTTTACCAATTTATTCTTTGGTTATGACATTTCACCAGCTCCCATTTCATTTTCCGAGACCCATTTCGCTTCTAAACAATTCACATTCCAGGATGGGAGGGGGTGAGTCTGCACCAATAGAGAGTCGCTATATAAGAATTTTCTATAGGTGATGTATTTTTCAACATTTGTCGTTACAATTTTTCTGTCGAGCCTCAAGTATAGTTTTATTAGAATCTTCAAAAGGTTTCGGCGATTTCGCGAAATCGGAATCGCGTCACTTTTCTCAATTTCTTTCACTCGGCTCGTTTCTCTTCGCATCCGAAAGTAAAATCCCAGCGTCTTGAGTTTCCGCCACTCTACACCCTGAAACAAGTGGAATAATCTGAAACTTTTAATTAAAACTTGGACGACTTTGGGGAAATCTAGACGTAGAATAATGGGAACAGAAATACGTCGTTGATGGAAATTTTGTTTAATACCAGTTTCTCTTTTCGCAGAGATCGGAATTGCGACGGCAATTCGCAGAATAACTTAAATCGAGCGAATCTTTTGATAACCGGCAATAACCGGCAATTACCTATTTCAGTATTCTTCGAGATTAATTGCCGCAGTAAATTAAACGTTCCTTTACAATAACGCCAACGAATTATCATGGTTTAGCATCATTATTTATGCTACAATTTCTGGAAATGCCACGAGTCGAACAATGCGCGATGAATCACTGCTAATGCTCGTCGACTCAATTCTACTAAACAATGGCATTTCCAACGGTTACTGCATCGACGTATCTCCCATCGTCGTTTGTAAAAATAATTATCAATGGCGTTCATCATTCCTTAATTCGAATAATGTTATACGCTATTATATACATGAAGCGAACTGTAATGATACAGTTATCAAAATAAAAAATTAACAAACACACGCATGTGCTTGCACAGTGTGTAAACGGATACAAACGCATCCTTCGAAACACGATACCCAAGGACAAATATAAAAATCCGTAGCTTCAAATAATTTGACGTTCACTGGTTGTCCTGGGAAATCGGTAATAGCACGTACCGATGTCAACTGCGAACAAATAGTCGGCGCACAAATGAAGAGATCAATATGCCAACGGGAACAGGTTTCATTGCGTCAATTTAAATATGTCATTTTAAACAAGTCCGCTATTCAATGCGCCATAGCGGAAAAGGCCGCGTAGTGGTTATTCGACTGCATGCATGACCATCAATCGCAAAAGCTCCGTCGAGTACAGTCGCGCAATCGAGCGAACGATATCAAAAAGCGAGCAACTCGAATTTGTACGTGGAAACATTTCCCTAATGTTTCGCACCACAACTGCGGAATGCGGCATAACTTCACTCGCCACCAGCCCTTTCTCTTGCGGCGAACAGCAAACCCCAGGGTGGCGGTCGCTGTGCATCGCTATTTACGAGAAACCCTCTACCCAGATTTCCCGGACTATTCCCGATCGCACTTTTCGCTCGATTCGCCTCTGCGCGTGTCAACCGTTCGAAATAATGAAACGTCGCCCGTGATACCGTACCGCACGAATAATGTGAATATTTCATTTCATCAAAGCGCAATGAGCGTCATTGTAGCGTACATCCGCTTCCGAATCTGCGGTTTTGCATTGGGATCAGAACAGACCAGCTGCGGCGATGTCAACATGGAAATGTTCAATAAGCAGTGATGTAAATGGTCGATTTTTACCTATTTAGTTCGAGTTGTCGAGGTCAGCAGCATAAGTTTGCATCGTACAAATGGAATGATTGAGTAGAGAGTGATTTCCTTCCAACGATGAGTTCTACACTTGTTCGGTGATCATTGCCACATTTTTTAAGTTCCGGGTAAAATCGATTTTTTCCCTAATTTACAGAGTTCAAGTCCGAGACAAAAGAGGGACTTAAGCATCAAGAAAAATCGTATGAAGATAAAGTAGTTGGAAGAGGGTCCATCTTACGTTGCCGTGAATCTTCTGGAGAAAAAAAGGTTTTCGAGAGTGGGTTGTCTGGATACACAAATTCTCGCGCGCTCGCTCAAGAATTCCGCGCGTTCGCCGGGAGCACAAATCAGGGTTGTCTAATAAGGTCGTTGGGTCGTAAGCTTGAGCGATGAGTTCGCCAGCAAGTTAGATTGTATGGATAGTGGTCTAATTTTTTTTCCCCGATTGCCAATCTAGAACGTCTTCCCACCCAAGTAATCGATAAAAATAAACAGATTAGGTAAGAACATTGGAAAACACACCTGTCATTCAGGGCGGTATGAAAACACCGAAAATATCGAGCTCAATGTCTTTGTGGAAGTATCGAAGAAAGCTAAGAAAAGTCTGAGCAGATAAAAGTCAATCCACTTACCGCAATGTAGCGGTTCGCATAGTGTCGCCTTTCTCGGCTTCCTATGTTCGATTGTGTCGTCAAAGTAACGACACGCCATATAGGTGATGTCTTTCGACGCGATGTCCATTGTAAATTTCGTAATTTACGATGATGCTACGTGTAATGGACGGGTTTCATCATTACGTGCACAGTATTCGCATCATTCATTACACATACTGGTTATTAATCGCCCAGAAGCACTCTTGCCGAGCAATTGTCCTACTTCCTTACGGCGGAAACGAACCTCTTATATTTCACTTTTGGAGAATTACGAGCTTAATATAGTCGTGCGAGACTTCGTGTCGCTGGGACGTGCTGCTCGATCCACGGTGAATTAAAAAATAGACGCGCAAGCTCTTAAACCAAGTGACGATAAAACGTAATGAAAGTAGTAAAAGCCGAACCTCGTCCTGCGCTGCTAAGGAGACAAAGCGAAAAGCTCTTTTGAGAGAACGTCACCTCAGGGCTTGGTCGGCTTTCTTTGCTCCTTCATACGTACCATCGCGTCAGCTCGCCGACCCGGTGCTCGTATAATAACCAGTTTCACACGATAAAACGAAATCAGATGTATTTCGCGGAGACAAAAGTCTTTCACAAAATGTCGCGACTATTTCGATAATTAACTAAGTTCCCCCGGTCTTTCACGCGGTGAGTTCTTTTATTATAAGACCTTTTACCGTTCTCTTTGATGAAGCGAGTTTTACTGCAGTTGACTTCGACATAAGAAAAAGAACCATAAAATTCTTTACTACTTTTCAGAACTGATGTAATCATAGTTATAAATTCAAAAGTATATTATTACCGGGCTGATTTAAATTTTCATGCTGCTGACTATGCATTAATTAGACAGACCGGCAACATTTGATTGACCAAGAAGTAAACTGTACTCTCCCGTAATTTTTGGATGGGCTCAATTCGAATCTGACTTCACAAATAAGTACGAGTAACATGGAAGACCAATAGTTTATTGTGATCTAATATAAAAACCTGCTTGGACGTCTATTGGACTTAAATGGATTCTCTAGTTTTCAGGTTTGATCAGGGTAATAAATACCATAGCTATAATAAATTATATCCAGTAACGGTAATTTAATCTTATTATATCGAAAGTAGTTAGTGCGTATCCACGAAGACGAAAATATTTCTAATTATTGCAAAGTAGAAACTGGTGTCCAACATACAATAAGACAAATTCATTTCTTCCTTTCAGGTAAGATTTAGTATAGTTCAGTGCTATCCTCGTGCAAGTAGATATTAGCCAAAATTCCGTAGGTACATCACGCTTTCACATATTTAATTCTTTTACCTCGCATTTGTAAACATCAATATCTGTCTTGCAACATGCACGTTAGAAAAAAAAGAGAGCATCGACGATATTTGCAAGAGAAATAGTCGACCGTAAGGCGCATGGAAGACGAATAAGGAAAAGCAATCGTGGCAGTGAGTTGTATGTGAGATTCGTCGCGAATATCGATGAAGATACAAATTGGAAAGGGCGATAGTAGGAAGAGATCGCACGCAGGATGAGATTGGAGTAGGACCGACCAAAATACGGAAGCATGATAGAGTATTCCGTCGCGAAACACATCGGCCGAGTCTGGTGCTGTTTGGAAATTCATATTTTTGGAATAAATCAAAAGAGAATTCCCGAGCGTCTATCTATGAGAAATATAACGGGGTTAGAATTCCCGCATTCAGCGCTTCATTCTGCAGGACCCAAATGACTACGCAACGTCCGCTGCAAACCTCTTCCTAAATCCCATCAGCCGAATTATGAAACGTCAATCACGAGACAGTTGGAACGAGAAGGGGATAAGCCTTTCGGAGTTGTAATCGATATTTGGACCAGCCTGCTGTCCCGAATGCATGTGTGCGAAATCGTCAGGTTGCATCGAAATTTTTGTAAAATACGCTTGTCCGGATTTACCACAGATTAACTAAAAAATCCGTGAGATTTATTTATAATATTTTCCATAAACGAATCCACAACGTTGAAACTGTGAGTTTGAATTCCTCTAACACATGTCCGTTGGTGAGGTTCATTTTCATTTAAAGTAGAATACTAAAAGCACGACAAACTATGATGCAAGACACTATCCTATTTAAATCGTGATCAAAATGATCAGAAATCAAAATCCAACCCGTGTTCACAAGAATCCAAGGCTAGCCGGAAAAAATGCCTGGACCGCAATTAACTACCGGGACATTTATAATACACGTGCAACAACGAAGAGATAGCGGGGGAAGTTGCACGGTAGGCGAGAGATGGCAGCATAAAGAAAGTTGAATATGGAGAGACTGCTGGAAAAGGAAAGTAACAAAGCGACGGTTGGTGAATATATTCCCTGTAAAACTGCTACGGCCGAAAGCGGATGCAGGGGAACCAGAGGGAGCGGAGGTACAGTGAGAGGACGGTGGTAATCTTCCGACTGATATTTTATGTGTGTCCTGCGACCCTTCTGTATCCATGGAGTGAAGTCTACCTTTCTCTTCCTTTCCCCGTCGCTCGCCTCACTTTTTCTTTTTATGTGTTTTACATTCTATTACTTTTATCCGTTTTAAACTATCTCCGTTTATCGCCTTTTATTAGTCTCTTGCAGTCGCGGCGTTTCGTTGATCACTGTCCCTTAAGCCTCCCTTTTTCACGGACTTGTTAATTTTTCATTAGTCTTTATTGGAACTTTATCCTTGCACTGATTTGTTATTCTCCGAAATTTGCTGCGTTCCCAAACAGCATCGTCCAATACTCAGTCCAATAGAGTACGGTCGTAAACATAAATATTTTCTAATGGACAAAAAGTGGACGCGCATTTTCATTCAATGTGCGTGTGAGCCTGGACGTATAATATAGCGATAGGGAAAAGTTTTATAGAAATATAGGAGTAATAACACTTTTAATTAATTGAAATAGTTTAATATTTGTATTAGCAAACATATATATATATATTTAAATAACATTCTCCATGTCTGATATTTAAATATATGATTCAAGAAATCAATAATCCCATTAAGGTGGTTCCATCGAGCAAGACGTTGATTCACGGTATGCTTGAAACTTGGCATGTAGATCATTTAAGGCATCACAAATATCATTCAAAAATTTTAG
>JAPYZR010001343.1:0-22250 GCA_030522945.1 Trichopria nigra | reverse complement strand
ATCCAGTCTCCAAATCCGAAAAAAAAGAACTAGGCAACACCGAGCACACTAATCACTCCTCACCTTTAACAAAAAACAACCGTTCTTGGAGCCGAATTAAATAATAATAAAAAAATAATAATAAATAATAATAATAAAATAAATTAAATATAATATATATAATATAATATAATAAATTAATTATTATATTCTATATAAATAAAATATGATAAAAAGATATTCAAGATGTAAATATTAAAATTCATTTTTAATTTTATATCATATAATATAATAATTAATTTATATAATATTTATTATATAAATATTTATTATATTATATATAAATAAAATATGATGAAAAGATATTCAAGATGTAAATATTAAAATTAATTTGTAATTTTAATTAATCACGTATGGCTATATGTCTGAAAATCAAGAAACCGCAATGTTTACTCGAATCGAATAAGAACTTCAATATTTCATATCCTTTCTAGCGTTCTATCTTTAATTTCATATCATCGCCCAATGACGTTTGTTCAATGAGAAATGCGTTCAGTTCAACGAAGGGCGAGTACCCGCCGTATGTGACGGCTTATTTTAAAACTAATCCTCATAATAACTTTGGATTTGACGTATAAACCCTTATTTGTTGGCTTATTCATTGAAATCCCCATTTTGAATTTTCGAAACTTTCATTGCCGACTGAAACATATGACAAATTGTATGTAGTCTATAGCGATATCGTATTTATCTGTTTTACAGCAGATTGTTGAATAATTATAAATTTTCATCTATTATTGTAAAATTTTTTTAAATTGTCCTTATTTTATTAGTTTTTTTTTTTATTTTGTTTTTGAAACTAAATAAAATACAGGCAATTTCTTTTTTAAATATTTCGTGAATTATTAATAAACTGTAAATCCAGATCAGGAAAAACTGAAATTAATACCAATAACAATACCATTATGAAAAACAAGACTAAATCCAATAGTAAGTACAATACCAATACCGAAACCAATACCAAATCGATCTGATCGTGATTTCATTGGAATTAATGGAATCTAAGGTCGTGTAACAATTTAATATTGTATTTAAAGTAAATCAAGACAAAACAGTATTCAGCAATTGTTAAAAAACTGTAATTTCCCAGTGAAATTATATGAGAATTCATGCTTAAAAAAATCGTTAAAAACGGAGCGTATTTTTAAAATGAAATATCTCTTGCCATTTTATCTTTTTCTCCTTACTTTATTTTTTTCTCCATCACTTTTCCCTTCAGCATTCGCGATTTGTGTTCCTCCGATATCTAATCCGAACTTAGTCGATGACACCGTCTCCATTGTCAACATCAATTCTGCCCAACTATATGGGCAGAAGGGAGAAGAACGGAAGTAAGAGAGAGACGGCAGTTTAAGGAGGTTCTCGTGTAGCCGGAGTAGTAAATGAACTCGTATTCTTAAAAGAAAAATTTTAATAAAGGACGATATTCGTTGCCCGGTAATATATTGAATTTATAATGGACATTATTAAGAGCTTCCCGCCTCCATCTTTTTATCAATTAAAGCGGACGGCACAATGGAGTGAAAGTGGTCGTCGGTATTCTGAAATAATTTTGAATTATTTAATGGCGGCCGAGCTCAACGATACCGAGTTTCGGATTACTTGTCGATCACGTTGGCCGAGTTTTGAAATTGCCAATTTTTGCAGAAATTTCATTATATATTATTCGAAAGTCGAATATTTACAATCTTTTATAAAAAAAAGTTAAGGAATTCGTCAATGTTTTTAAAAACATATAACTTCATCGGACTTTTAAAATAATAAAGTTCTTGCTTATTTCGCTAAAGTACAATATGAATTTTCCTTATATTGCAGCATTTTTGTTTCGGCAAAATGGAGGAATTTAATTTTGACATGATAAACTTTATATATTTTTAAAACAAGAATGTCTAAAATTTCTTTTTACGTTTATGACTTTTATGAAAGTAAAATATGGTATCTCGTATCAATGTAATAAAATGCAATTTTGAATTTAAACAAAATTTAGAAATCCCGAGTCTGTTTTACCGACTAGTACGTTTTCACGGAAGAAGGAGTAATTAATATATATATATACTGTAATATTGACTGTTTTGAAATGGTACGCTTTTTAGCAACAGTCGATAAGAGAAGATTCATTCTGTCGCGGTAACTACTTTACCGACTAAACTCCTCGTTGAATTCTAGCGATTTTTTTTTCATTTCGAGGTGAAATGAATTGTTGTCTTAGTTTTGAAACTGACCCGGAAAATTTCGCATTTAATCGCACACAGCGAGCGAGTTACGTCGTCAACGATTCATCCGATTAAATGGAACGCATTTTGTCGCTTTTGGCGACGAAACTTGTTAATTTTCTAGCAATGAAAATTGGGGAGATGACGCTTTTCCGCGCGATCGTTGTAAAGTGAATTTAATACTCTTTGTAGGCTCGGCGGAATTACGAATTACTTGCGAAAAACGATACGAAACTCGAAACGATCCGGGCGATAATGATTAATTTACGAAATTCAATTTCCAGGCTTTTACGTTCCACGTCCGAGCCAATGTATTTTCGGTGTTTTCTCGTTTCTTCCCGTCTATCTGTTTTTAAAGTAATTTTTTCTATCGCTCCTCTCTCTCTCTCTCTGGGGTTTTATATATGACGTTCGTGACCGAAATATTCGCGTTAGTTCGTGTATCTTTTTCGATATATGTTTACATATTTTTATGTTTCAATACACGAAGCATTACTTTCAGATGTTTGATTTTACATTCAATTTTATGTTTTTTGTATTTTGTATTTTATTTTTTATTTTTTATTTTTTGTTGTTGTAATAATAGATGAATGAATTATTTACAGAACATGTAGAAAATAACGAAGCAAACTTTCTTGAATATCTTAAATAAATATACAAAGATCGTTTTTATCGACTGTTGGTAACGGTGGTACTGACGGCAATACAGTTATCTATTTTACCGACTCGTATTGTACAATTTCAATTTTCTCATATGTATGTTGATAAACATCTAAATTGACGTATAATGAGAGTTCCTACCTAAATATAATTACTTTTAAAAGATTACACATAGTTTTTTTCAAAAGTTAGACGTTACCAGGTAACTCATTCAAACGATTGATTTAATTTTCATAATGTGTTCCCACGCCTTCATTGAACTTTACTTTTGAAATATTTCTTCGATACTTTTATATAATTTTTTTTAAAGGCGAATTTTGAATATATATTTTTAAAGATATATAAATTTCTCTCTGTCGATAATTGACATGTATCTACCTTACCGACGTTTTATATAAAGTTTTGTAGATTTAACGGTAAGATGTTGAGGTTTTTTTTCGGGTCGTTTCAATGCAAAGTCAACGACCACGACTTTTCCGTCGAAGTTCCTAAAAAAAAAAAAAATTACACCGAACCGCATTTTGAATAATAACCACCATCGCCGCCAGTTGGAAAGTGGGTGGTCGCTGTACCGATGGTTCGTATAATATACCGTTATTGGCCGGGAAATTTATAGTTTTCCGCGTGTCAAGTGTGCGGCGATATCTCACCAAAGTGGATCGTACCGGAAGTGCCGGTATATATATAAGAGGGACAGAGAAAAGAAAACGACAAAAAGAGAGACCAGGAAGAAGGGGTTGATGGGGGTTGGGGGGGGGGGGGGGTAGAACGGACTGAGAATCGTGCCCCTGGGGCGCTCGATTTCCCAAGGAGTCTTCGGGGTTAAGTGCCGTGTCTATAGCCACTGAACGCCAAGCGAACAAATTAAGTTTTCCTGTCGAAATAGAAGAAACTTCCGATATGATACGTCCCGTCGCACTATTCCTCCGATACTTTATTCCCGAGAAATTCGATTCCGATTTATGTAGATATTCTATTTTGTCAATCTACGCGTGAAAATGGGTAGTTTTTTACCGGTGCAATTTTGCGGAAGTCATTGTAAAAATGGGTTAAGAAAAATGAGTAGACATAAATCGCGGTTTTAACGGTGTCTTGAGTGAATTTGAAGTCATGATCTACGATCTATATGATCATTCAAAATATAATATAGTATCATTTTTTTTTTAATTTTCGCCGATTTATGCCCTACTATTTTTTTTTATTTTTTGATGCATTTTCCGAATTTTGAAATACGAGAGGAATATGAGAGCGGCGAAGAATGAAGATATTTGGCTAATTGGGTCATTCGAAATGATCTTAATGAAAACTATTTAAGACCGGGAAGGAAATTAGATTGTTGTTCACGCAATGAATAAGTCATCAGACGAGCGCTTGAGAAGTATGAAAACTTAATCTAGAGAAGAATTTTTTTTTCTTTACATATTCATTAAATAAAGTTTGGAAAAAAAAAGCGCAGTGCGCGCTTTCTGACGTAAAATTTAAAGAAATTACAAGTTTACGCTTAATAAATGAGTGATACTATATATATACTTCAAAGTGAAATATATTTTAAAAGTAAAACTTTTCATTCGTCGGAAAAGACGAAATTACCCAATGAAATATTTTACATAATTAATACATAATCAACGTAAATAATTGCAATGTTTACAAAAATATTGACGACACATAAACTGTAATGGATTTTTTATATACAAACATAAAATTTTAAAATTTGAAATTTGACAAATAATTTAATGAGAATAAATAGTTTCAAGATTCCGAAATAAAACGAAAGTAACACAAGTAAATTATATATAAAGTTAATAGAACTTTTTATAAATATATATTTTATTTCCATTTGGAAAATTTTCGTTTCTCATTCGTACATTCATACAAAGGAAATATTGAAACGAACCTCTCAATACGTTTGATTAAACTCTTGTCGGCCATTCAACATTTCAATGTTACCCGCACCTATTCAGGTTTCTATAGGTTATCGTTTCATAAGTAATATTCAAGTCGACATCAACCAAATATTAACACACCAAACATCTATATTCTAAATTTGAATGTTGTTTTGAATATGTGTATATGTAAATATACCCCTTTCTTAAAGAGAAAATCTACCATTTCGTAGTTCATCTACATATGAATATAAAGAATTTGATAACAAATTTTTGTAATAAAAGACTTCCTCATATCATTTTGTCAAAAATGTTAATAAAATAATAATCTTTTAACCAAAACATTTGCATGAAACATTTCGCCAAAACATTTTGACAAAACTTTTCGACAAAACTTTTCGACAAAACTTTTCGACAAAACATTATTCCATAAGTATTTGAATAAAAACATTTGGACAAAAATTGAGCCTAAATATTTTGACAAAACATTCCGCCAAAAAATTGTAGCCAAAAATTGCCAACAAAAAATTTGGCGAAAACATGTCGGCAAAACATTTATACCAAACTTTTTCACAAAACATTTCGAAAAAACATTATTCCATTAATATTTAGACAAAAACGTTTGGACAAAAACATTTAGACAAAAGTTGAGCCTAAACATTATGGAGAAACATGTTGACAAACATTTTGTCAAAAAATTTTAGCCAAAACTTGTCGACAAAAAATTTGTTGAAAACATGTCGACAAACTTTTCCATAAAACATTTTCACGTAACTTTTTGTCGTAATATTTAGACATAGATTATGACCAAAATTGAAACTAAATATTTTGACAAAACATTCCGCCAAAAAATTGTAGCCAAAAATTGTCAACAAAAAATCTGGCGAAAACATGTCGACAAAACATTTATACTAAACTTTTTCATACAACATTTTTACGTCACTTTTTGTCATAATATTTAGACAAAGATTGTAACAAAAATTGAGACTAATTTTTTTGCCGAAACATTCGAACATACCCAAGCAGCAAATCGGGTCGAAATTACCACTTTTCGACCTTTCATTAATTGATGGAAGGTCGAAAAGACGTAATTTCGACCTGATTTGCTGCTTGGGTAACTTTTTCGCAAAACATTTCGAAAAAACATTATTCTATAAATATTTAGAAAAAAACGTTTGGACAAAAATTGTGCATAAATATTTTGGCAAAACATTTTGTCAAGGCATTATTCCATAAATATTTAGACAAAACCATTTAGACAAAAGTTGAGTCTAAACATTATGGCAAAACATTTTTACAAAACATTCCGCCAAAAAATTTTAGCCAAAACTTGTCAACAAAAAATTTGGCGAAAACATGTCGACAAACTTTTCCATAAAACATTTTTCATAATATTTAGATGAAGATTGTAACAAAAATTGAGACTAAACATTTATTAACGAAACATTTGAACAAAACTTGTTAACAAAACACTTGGTTAAATAATTACGCCAAAACATTTCGTTAGAAAATTTTGCCGAATTATCTCGACAAAATATTTTGGCAAAACATTTAGACAAAATATTTTGGCAAAACATTTAGACAAAACATGAATAATAGTTTTTGAAAACAAAAACACTTCGATAAAATATTACGCCAAAACATTTCGAAAAACTTTGTCATAAAACATCCCGATAATACATTTTGACGAAACATTTGACAAAAGATCCTCTCACACTTTGCCATTTCAGTAATCCCATTTACAAAAAGTGCAAACATCGTAAAAAAACATTGACTTAACCATCTCATGGGAATTTAAGTAAAATTTCGCCATTCTCAACGGGTCTTTAAGTATAAACAAAAAATGCCCGTTCGAGCAGGCGCGTTTTTTACCTCGCTGCGCATTTTAATCTAAAACCTACGCGTTCTGATTTCCGCACGGCTGGAATTCGTGCAAGCAATAAATTTCGTATTCGTCCGCATATAGCTGATAGCCGTCCGAATAACAAACGCCTCGGTCGATTTTCCAAAATCGCTTATATATTTTATTTGCGTTTTACGTGCCTGCAATTCCGTAGCGGCCAAACGCTCACACTTTTGATTTGCAAATATAAGGTCAGCTCGATGCGTATGTACACCATGTGTTGCATCGAAAGCTGACCTATACGTCTCCCATTTTCCAAATATCGCTTTTGAGGAGAAGCCGCGTGAAATCAGTTGCAGCGTGAATCATGCGCCTCGGCAGTATCGGTCGATGCACGTGAGCTGAAAATTCCTTCAAGAGCGGAATGCTCAGACACGAGAGAATGCTATAAAGAATTCTTTTAGACACCCGTCACGAGAGGGATGAATTCCCTTAAAAAGAGCTCTATGTTGCCGATACTACGGGGATTACCGATTGTGTGAAGTGCATTTGAACGGTCGTGAAAACAACCTTCCAAAGTAAATCTGTTTCTCCGAATGCTGGTAAATATTCATTTAGATAGGATGCGAAAAAGGAGGAAAAATCGAGGAAATTTATCGATTTCGTCACAGATACTACAAGGTTGGTAAGTCGTTAATGGTAGATTTATCACTTATACATCAGGATGACGTAAAACTGACGAATTTATTACTTATATATATATTCTTAGGTGGATTTCAAAGAACAACAAAATTGACCATAAACATTTCAATAAAACATTTCAAAAAACACGATTTGACAAAACATTTGGATAACATATTACATCAAAACAGGTATTGGTTAAAAAATTGGGACAAAATATGTCAGCAAAATGTTTAAATGAAACATTCGATAGCCAAAACATTTGGGCAAAACATTTAGCCATAACATTTGGACAATAAATGTATCCAAAACCTTTAAATGAAACATTTGATAACAAAATGTTAGAATACATTACGATAAAACATTTTGCCAAAATATTTTAACAAAACATTACGCCAATCACTTCGGCAAAATATTTAGCCAAAACATGTCGGCAAAATGAAACATTCTATAAAACGATACTCTAAAACATTATGCCCAAATATATATTTGAACAAAACTGTACGCCAAACATTTCGACAAAACATTTCGACAACAAATTTATTCAAAACATCTCAGCGAAGCATTTCAGTGAAACATTTGATAAAAGAATTCACAAAAACATTACGATGTAGCATGTTGCCAAAATACATGAACAAAATAACACGCCAAATATTTCGGCAAAACATTTATAGTCGAAATGTGTCAGCAAATAATGTTTCAATGAAACATTTGATAAAAAATATTCTTCAAAACATTACGATAAAACATTCTGCCAAAATATTTGAACGAAACATTACGTCAATCATTTCGACAAAACATTTAGCCAAAACATTTTGACAACAAATTTATTCAAAACACCTCAGCGAAACGTTTCAATGAAACATTTGATAAAATTTACGATATAACATTTTGCCAAAATACTTGAACAAAACATTACCCCAAAATATTTCGGCAAAGCGTATAGATATTGAAGTTTTTGATAAAACATTTCGACAAAACACTTGGCCAAAATATTTGGACAAAATATTTAGCCAAAATGTGACAGCGAAACATTTCAATGAAACATTTGATAAAAGAATTCACAAAAACATTACGATAAAACATTCTGCTAAAATATGTCGGCAAAACATAGAAACTAACGTTTTTGACAAACATTAGCAATAAAATATTTCGCCAAAATATTTCACTATAAAATTCACCAAAATATTTCGCTATGACATTTCCGACGACTCGGAAATACTCGGGCAATGTTCTCACCGCACGGAAATCAAAATTACCTCCCACCAATCCCTGGTGGGAAGTAACCAAAAAATTAAAATGAAAAGTAATTGCAGGTATTTACACTGCACGAAAAGTTAAAAGATAGAAAAAATGTTATGTCTAATAATGCGAAGTTTTACTACATTTGACAGTCGCTCTAAAAGATCTATTTTCACGAGAATATATTTTGCATTTTCAAAAAGTTTGAAATATATATACGAACGACAATCTTTATTATTTTCATATTATTCGTTTCTGTAGAATATTGAACATATCATTTTTTTTTATACGGGTTTTATACACTTTTTAACGGAAAAATTGTATAATTCCCAATGTAAATAATAAGAGATGAAATATTTTACAAGAAACAAAACCTTAATACACGTACGTTTTTAAAATCCAATAGGCAACATTAGTAAAATCCGTGCTGGCCTTTGGAAGCGGGCGAAAAGCTTTGCGTAATTTTTTGTCACACCTAAAAGCTAAACGTTAAAGTCTAAAAGCTTTAAGATTTTAACCGATAACTTTTTTTTTTTTTATATATATACATTAAGGTCCAATGCATTTTAGACTATACTTAATACTTCGGTAATACAGTAGGTTGCACTAATTTTTATTCTACATTTTATTCGATATCATGGAATTCTTCTAAAAATAATCTCTTATTCTTTAAACAATTAAAGATAAAGTTTTCTTTTTCCGAAATGTTTAAACCCTCCGAAAGAAAAGACCACTTTACTCCCTAGGTCGAAAATAGGACAAAAGTTCGATGTACATCTTTTACAGCCGGTCAGTTTTCGCAAGGAACGTATATAGCATCTACTCTAGACGCGGTTACCGCGGACATGCTCGATTTACCGGTTAGGAGTTCCCTTTAGTCGGACCGCTTGATGGAAAATCAATAGGGATAGTCAATGGCTACGACCGCTGGTTTTGCAATGCTAATGCACCATCCACATAATAGACGAGCCACATACATTCACGATTACGGAAAAGATTACGCAAAAAGCACTATACATTATATGAGCTGCGTTATTAATTGCGCTTCCGTAAGAAACTGCACGATATTGTAGCATTCGCTCCAAAAAGTCTCAGTTTTTACGGCGTCTCCTTCCGAAACGATTGAATCTTTCTTCCATTAGACTTTATTTCCGTCGAATATGTAAATTCTTTACTCTGCTGCGAGACTGTTCTCTCCCTAGTGGGTAAATGTGGCTTTTTTCGCCCTAGGGGGTAAATGTGCCATTTTTTCCACGTCGCCGGAATCGGTTTTTGTTTTCGCGATAAAAAAACTATTAATATTTCTACCTAGGTAACAAAGTAAATGATTACCTATGAAGATTAATAATTATATAACATCAGCTTTTATGATGATGAAAAGTGATACCGATAAAAAATCGTCGATAAATTAGAATTAGTATAGGTGAATGAAAGCGTTTCGTTATACGTCGGGACCCATCTGAATTCCCGAAATGAATACCGAGTCCAAGTGTTGCATCCATTGTATAAAAGTGCCGACACGTCCAGGGGGAAAAAGAACGGCTTCGTGGACGGGGGTAAGATACTCGCGTGTAAATGTTCTTACTTCACAAATTGTTTCCTGAGAATTGCACGGGAGACACGATGCAGTATGTGTCCGTATATACTCTGCTTTTATTTTCCGCCACAGCAACGTCCACCCGGCAAACTGAAGCGCTATTCAATATTCTCTGGTCGTTTTCACGGACCTGTCTCGAAAAAATATTGTTCTATTTTAGCCGAACGAGATTTCGTCGGTTGTACAATTGTCGGGGCGACCGCAGAAATATATTTTTATTTCATTCAAAATTTCCGAAAGTTTATAATGTAATTTGTATCAATATCAATCAATATTTGGTAAATAGTTTAGTTGAACTCGAATTTTCAACTGTGAGAAAACTTTAATTTTCCAAATTTGTCATGAACTATTGAATTAGAATAATTTAAGAATAATTTTTCTAATTTTGCTGCTAATTTATTCCGCTATTTTGAATTCAAAATCTACCCCCAAAATGGAAAGCTTTGGCTCGGACATAAATAATCTGTAGTATGTACAAAAAATATTTTGTTAAACACATTTCAATTCGGTATACGTAAAAGTTGTGTCAAATAATCAAATCATATCTGTAAAATTTGAAGACATATTTCTGTACAAGCTATATGTACACTTTGCTGGTATGACGAAAAAGAAACCTAAATTTATAAATTTTTTTTGTCTGACGATGTATGACAATTTTTTTGATGATGTTCTGTGACAACCGATAATCTTTAACATTATCCAACATCCTCATCCTCATCCGTGATCATCATTCAACATCATCATCTAACATCATCACCCAACATTATCACCCATCGTCATCATCAATCGTTATCATCCGACATCGTCATCATCATCCGACATCAACATCCGTGATAATCATTCAGTATCATCATCCAACATCAACATCCGTGATAATCATTCAATATCATCATCATTCCCATCCGACATCATCATCCATCGTCATCAATAATAATTGGGAAAACTTTTAGAAGCTAAAATCAAAATTAGGACTTCTATCATCGAATTCATTACGAATGATCGAAGAAATTTATAATTCCTATAAGCATTGAAATCATTGTGTTAAGCAAAACTTATTATCTCTAATTTTGACAGCCTGATTTTAAAGGGGCCATTTTGATTTTTCACATTTCGACATCAGAAATATACGTTATCAAGGCCCTAAATAATCATTCGACTCTAAATAATCAATTAGAATTCGTAGGGCCAAACCAATATACTTAATATACAATAAACGATTATTGAAAGTGCTTCGCAATTTTCGGATTTTAGGACCGACATTTTGGATCTCTAATATTATATTCCAAAAATTACCGCTTGAATGAAGAATTTCGAAATATTACGAATATTTAACAAGTAAAGGAAGAAATCTTAAAATTAATACTGATGTAAAAATATAAAGTCAACATTTTTATATTCAAAATGGCGAATATAATGAGATTAATCAATTCATTTGTAATTTTTTTTGTTTCTAAACAAAACGTAGTTTTGTAGTTTCTAAAGAAAACGTAGTTCAAGAGGTCATGTTGAAAAATTCTCAGTATGCAATTGAGAGTTATACGTAGTTTTTTATATTTTTATCCGCCATTTTGGGTGCACCATTTTGAATTTTCAATTGTTGACTTCAAATTCTTCACGGGTGTTTGGAAAAACGCTCAAACAATTGAATTACGTTTAAATCAAGAAACTTATTATTTGCATCCGACATTTTGAATTTTCAAATATTTACCGGGAAAATAATTAAAGCTTAGAAATTAAAAAAAAAAAACAAATACAGGTGACGCAATTCCAATTACATAAATCGCTCGAAGTTTTTACAGACAATTGTAAACCTTTGAAATAAAGGATTACAAAAAAAAAAAAAAACAACTGAAATATTCCTCATTAATGAATTTCATCCCGACCCACAGTTCTCCGCGATTCTGTGCACAAAGGGAAACACCTTGTTTTTAATTTAATGGCAAAAGGACAATGGAGACATTCTTTGCAACTTTGGGACTAAAACACTTTGTTACAGTTCCCAATCTGGATATTTAATATTCCCTGGCAAGTAGCGCAGCATGGTGCATAAACAAGTTTTCGATTTTGTTTGGATGTTTTTCCCATTCGCTCTCCGCGCCATTCTTCCGGCGATAAAAAAGGCCAGAGCCGGTGCATCAAGAAGAACGATATCGATCCTGGACAATTTCTCGGATATTTCGTATCTGAAGCGTCCTCGAAACGCTTCTTGTATATATATGGGAAAATAAAGTTTGCACTTTATGCACGTTGCGTTTATGCGAAGTGGATGGCATGAAACTTGGAGAAAGCTTTCGTAATTACTGATTGATTCGCCGATCTAGCAAGAGCGTTGTTGGTATTATCCCCACCTGCAGAGAACTGCCCTATATCGATATCCAACATCCTCGTGAATTATTCAGGGATGTTATCGATAAAATATCGGATGTAAAATTGATAAAATAAAAGTTATTTTTTCTGTTCTTCTTTTTTTAATGTCCTTTTCGATAACGACCAAAGATTCAAATAACGCTCGGTTCTTGGAGTACACTTTGTTTTCCGGAAGGAGCCTTCGATTTCATTCTCCATTTTTAATTTATTTAATTTATTTTTAATTTTTTTATAAATTTTGAAAATCAAATGATGAAAAGACCATTAAAATTGAAATTAATTAAAATTTATGAAATTTAAATTTTTTATGATTGTCATTTTTCAAAATGGCCTCCAATACATATTGTCAAATTCATTAAAGCACCACACATTATTTATTTAAATGAAAACTAATAATATTATTTCGAAGGATTTTTCGGCAATATGACAAGTTTATCGTTGTCGGTATGAAGAATCCAAAATGGCAGAACCAAAATGGCCGACCAATGTATGAGACAACCTCAGAAATTCGCGTTGACAAACTCGCTATCAAATCGTGATAAAAATTAAAAAATAATGGAGTGAAATATCGAAATTCAAAATGGCGGATCAAAAACTAGTTGGTTTTAAAATTCTTATGGTCATTTTTTATTCGTTTGACAAGATTTGCTGAAGGGACCAAACAACATCTTTATACATAAAACAGCTATAAATTTCTCGTTTTTTTTTTATTTGTAATCCGCCATTTTGAATGTTAAATTCGTAATAATAATTTTATTGCATCGTATCATTATGTGAAGAACAAAACAAGTAGTAAACGCACGACATACTTTTAATATGTTGGGTAAATATCACGGGTAGATTCGTAATTGCACAAGTGACCTGAGTCCCCATAAAAGTGTTAATTAGTACATACCGGAATTAGGCTGTCCATTGCTGTTCGGTCGAGCAGAAGGCGCACCATCCCTCGCCTCCACTTCCAAAGCGTAAGCTCCCTGCTTCTCTCGATCGAAGACAATCTTCGTAAAGATTTCTCCAGTTGTACTGTTCACCCTGAAGTAATCTTTTCCTTCGTTACGGTCGCTGTCCACCACGTAATATGTGACCTAGATCGAGAAAATTCCAAAGGATTTATTTCGATTGTTCCCATATTTGTTCCCATTGCTACCAATCCCAACCGTCATTAAGGAAATTCCGACTGTGTAATTGGGTCGGTACGACAAAACTTATAAATACCGAACCTAAAGAGGTTTGGAGTTTCGAACAATACATAAATTCTTTCTATTTTTTTTTAATTGCGATAAAATTGTTAAATTTGTTGGAATTGACAAAAAATGTTTTTCTCCTTTTTATAATTATTATTATCAAAGAATACCAACCCTATTGTTAGGGGAAGTTCCATCTTTGTCGATGGCGTTGACTTGCGTGACTTTGGTGTCTATTGGTTCGCCTTCCAGGACCGTTTCCTGCTCTCGCTCTGTAAACAGCGGTATTTCGTCGTTGACATCCTCGAGCTGTATGTAAACCGTCGTCTCCGAGGCAAGCTGTTGCGCTCCGTTATTCTGCAAAAAAAGTGTAGTGAGGTTTAAAAATGCATTCTGCGTATCCTGAGAACGACAAGCGAAGGAGAACATAAATATATAAAACACTCATTCTACTGACGTGACAATTATCAGGATACCGTTTTACACTGTTTTATTCATAATGTTTGTTCATTTGTTCATATTTTTTTAATTTTTATTTTCAATCAATTCTTCGAATCTCAATCGAATTTTCTTAATTCAATCAAATCTTTCGACGGATTATTATTTTGTAATATTTTGATGGATATTTTTATTAGTCGAATGAAATCTACGGATCAATCAAGCAACGCATTTGATTAACTTTTCTTATGATCGAATGTATCTGATTGAATCATTCCATTGCAATCGAAACGTTTAGTTGATTTAATCGATTCAACGTAGTCCAGTGATTCAAACAACATCTTGGACCTACACGATTTTTCCGATTGAATTGCTTCTACTGATTCAAATGTACGGCAAACCGATCAAATCAGTTCAATCTATTCGTTCGAATCAATCGATTCAATCAATTATTTAATTGCGAGAATTAATTTCTTCGATTTTTGTTATATAATCGATTCGATTTGTTTCAATTGTTCCTTCGATTAAATCGATACCTTAAATTCCGACGCTGTAATTGGGTTAATCGATTCTATCGGATCATAGCGATTAAATCGGTTCTGAAAATTCAACCCATCATTAAATTCGATTTCTGAGATTCAATCGAATCTTACAAATTATAAGTATACATTTTAACGTTTTATTATAATTTAAAATATTCTTTTGATTCAATCGATATCTCGGATTCAAGAGATTCTCGGACTATTCGATGGAATTAATTGTATCGGCGCAGTGCTCCCATTATTTCGATTCATTGGATTTATTCGATTTTTGAAAATCAAACTATTCCTTTTATACAAAAGCTCTATCAATCCAGAGATTTAGAATTGTTTTGATTATGATTATTGCATTGGTATATAGTCGATCTTTTCGATTTAATTAACTTTGATTCAATCAATTTCGAATATTTAAATTTCATCTATTCATTTATTAAACATTTTATTCCGCGAAGCATTTCTTTATTTTATTGATTGGTAAGTGACTTTTTCTACCATCAATCGATATCTAGGGTTCAAGCGATTCTCGGACTCGATCGATGGCGAATTCGATCAAATCAATTTGATCAGTTCGCTAAATTCTGTTCTTTCAATTCATTCGATTCCTAAGACATAGTCGATTTATTCGATGTTTGCAATATAAACGATTACTCGAATTCAATAAATTCTATCAATCTTGAGATTTATAATTATTTCGATTATGATTATTCTATCGGAATAATTTCCGATTCTATTTATTCAATCGGTTCTATTGATTCAATCGATATTATTGATTCAACCTATTCTATTAATCCGATCGATTCTTATTCATTAAATCAATTTATTTCAATTAAATCGATTCATCTATTAAGTCCCATATTACGATTCAATCGATTTAACCGATTCACATCTGCCTTACTAATTGGTAAGTGATTTATTCGAAAATCAATCGAATTATATGTACTGTAAATTCAATCAAGTATTCATGCCCAAACGATTTTTTGGACATTATGTCTACCATTTCTCATATCTATTTATTTCAATCGATTCTTTTTATTTTTTAATTCTACTTCTTGTGTCTTTTTAATTATTTGAAATCGATTCAATCGATTATTCAATTTTCTTTCGAATTTGAAATTATTTCGACTACTGTGATAACCTATGGTACCTGTATTCTTTAAATATTCTACAATTTTTCTTTTACAAATTTTACAATCAACTCCATGGATTCTGATCAATTCTTTTCAATTTTGTCGAACAAGTCTGTTTTAACGAATTATTAACATTTTACCGATTCTTAACATTCAAATGGTATATTTATAAGATTCAATTCTGATTCAATAGATTTCTCCAACTGAATCAATTAGTAACCATTCTATTTCGATTCGTCCAATTCAATCGTTTTCTTCTGGTTCAGTCGGTTCCTTCGATCTGACCAATTCAATCAATTTGAACTATTCATGAGATTAAATCGATATCCTAAATTCCGATCAATGCAATTGGGTTAACCGATTCTATCGGGTTCCAACGGTTCTATCGATTCTTTCGATTCAATCACGAATTTCCTTCGGTTTCTTCGATTTAATCGAATCCTTAAGATTAGTCTATGGTATATTTTCTTAGAATATAAAGTCTTTCTTTCGAGTCAATAGAATTGGATTCAGTCGATTTCAAATCGATTCGATTAGTCCGATAGATCATATCGGTTAAATCTTTGCTTACGATCGCTTATGTTTTACGTTTACTTTCAATCGATTACTATTATTCGAACAACTGAAATACAATCGATCCTTTCAATATGATAGATTCGATAGCGATGACGTCATACAGATTAGTTATTTTAGTAGATAATAAAAATTAATGCAATGTTGATATTATCACACCTGATGAGTGTAATGTATATTTTGTTTATTAGGGCATCATCGAATGAAAAAATGATAAAATGAAAGACTTACCTCGACACGTATAGTGAGATTATATTCCGTAATGCTTTCGTAATCTAATGGATGATTGACCTTTATGTCCGCCCAAGTGACGGACTTGTCTGGTCGCTGCTGGAGGTAAAACGTATGTAACTTGTTGGTTTGGGCGGTCGAGCCAGGCATTAAGTGGTAAAAAACGACCGGATTAGTTTCGATGCCAGAGCTGTTGACACACGGAGAAAACGGTTTAGTCCAGACGCTTTGCTCGCGCGACTCGCACGTGCAAGCGAGACAATACGAAACGGAAACAGAAACGAGAACGGAAATGATTTACTTAGCTAATTTAGGTATATAGATATATACTATTATCACATCATATATGTATATACCGAACAAACTAATCAAAAACAGAAAAAACAAAAAAAAAGACAAAAAAAAATCAGTACAAATATAATTAAAAAAAAGGTAAGAATAATAAGTAACGACTCTGAACGAAAGGTCACATGCGATTACGTGAAAAAAAGAGAATAAATCGTTAATGGACGAAAAAAAATAAACTTGGTCTAGGTTATAATAATATAACGCAGCACATCCACAATACGGACATATCGAATTTACCTAAAACGCGCCCTAATTCGTATCGTTTGCGTTCCCTTCCTCGATTTTCTCCTTTCCGTTTCGGAACACCCAGCGACCCCAAACCAGTTTGCCAGAAGCAGTTTTTAGTTTTTCTCGCGTATTGTCTTTTTTTTTTTTTTGTTTTTTAGTCCCAACACCTTTTGTTTGCAATACCACAATCTGTGCGCTCGCGTGGAAAAGCAGGACGAAACGAGTCGCGCTAACGAATTCGCGATACGAAATTGTTTTTTCGAGCGAATGTAACTTTTGTGGCTCACTGATTGCTGCGGGAATTTGGTCGTTCTGATGAACTCACGAATTGCCATTTTGTTTTACAGTGATAATGAACCGACGAAAATGGAAGCCATCAGATATTTTATCATCGAAGATCCGCATTCCGGACAAAGTTGACGAAAGATATCACGTAAAAGTCGGGTGGACGAATGCGGTACAATTTGCTGAACTTTTTCAAGTCGATTTTGAGGTTATTTCGCGATTAAATGTAAGCGTTCGTTTCGTCATACTTCCGCCCCGTTTGTTAAAAGAGCACTTGGTCTAAATATCTACGTGCCCTGCACCCGCGGCCGGTTGTTTAGTGATCAAATAGCATTGCGAATTATTCAGTTGCCCGGAGTTATTTGTGTAGACGAACGTCCCATTTGCACGATGCGTGTTCGCGAACTTTTGTGCTCCTATATTCGCTCGACGCGTCCACATTTGCACTTTTATGTATTCGATTACCTCCACGCTGAATTTCCATGGCGAATGCAGGGTCGAATCTGCATTTTTTACCGGCAGAAAATGTGAACGATCGAGCGGGTACATATACTACAAAACGCGTGCGCTTGCGGAAGTTAGTCGCCAGAAGCGAGAATACAATGTCGTTTTACGTGTGTGCGAATCGTTAGTATTTCGATAACCTAAGTGCAGACATCCGTGATTCATTGGATCACTTTCCCGAATTCTCAGAGAATGAAATGTAGGATACAGATTTATGCTTTTAAGGAATCATGATCTCAACAGCTCGGTGAATAGTTTTCAGTTTAAGAGACGATAATGTGAATTTTTTAGTAGTTATGTGATCGATCCCTAGGTGGTGATCTAATCCAAAAGTTAAGTTAAGCGTATAGTAGGAATAAAATAGGATAGAACAATGTATTCTGCAACAACGAGTAGATAACAATTTCACTCGAATGTGACAGTGAGACGATATAGATTTGTCGGTTTTTTTTTTGGTCAGTTTTGGTTTGTTTTCCAAAGTTTTCGTTTGTTTTCATAAGTTTTCAGTTTTTGTAAGTTTTGGGTAAGTTTTAGTCCGTCTTCGTGAATTTTGGTCTGTTTTCGAAAGTTTTGTCGTACGTTTTTCATGTTTTCATTTGTTTTAGTCTGTTTTTATACGGTTTCGAAAGTTTCCATAAGTTTTCGTAAGCTTCCATAAGTTATCATCTGTTTTAATCGGTTTTAGTAAGTTTTTCGACAGTTTTCCTGAGTTTTCGTAATTTTTAGTGTGTTTTCGAAAGTTTCCGAAAGTTTTCATATGTTTTCGTAAGTTTTCGTAGGTTTTTATTTGTGTTATTCTGTTTTCCTCAAAAAGTTACCGTAAGTTTTAAAAAATTTCCGTAAGTTTTGATTTGTTTTAATATGTTTTCTCAAGTTTTCGTGAGTTTTCGTAATTATTAACTGTGTTTTCGTTTATTTCTGTTGTCATCAGTTTTATTCTGTTTTCGAAAGTTTCTGTAAGTTTGCGTAAGTTTTCTCACGATTTTCGTCGGTTTTTACTTATGTTTTCACCAGTTTTTCGAAAGTGACCGTAAGTTATCGAAAGTTTCCGTAAGTTATCGTCTGTTTTCGTCTCTTTTCTTATGTTTTCGTCAGTTTGTCTCAAGTATTTTGTAAATGATTATTTCCTTTAGTTTGTTTTCATCATAAGTTTGTATAAATTATCATCTGCTTTCATTGCTTATTGTAAATTTTCGTTAGTTTTCGTAACTACTAAGTATGGTTTCATTAATTGTTGCAAGATAATGGTTAGTTTTGATTTGTTTTAGCCGGTTTTTGCCGGTTTTCTAACGTTTTCACTAGCATTATGTAAGTTTTTTGTAAGTTTTTCATATGTTTTCGTAAGTTATCATCAGTTTCCGTAAGTTTTCGTAAGTTTTGTAACTATTAACTATATTTTCATTAATTGTTGCAAGATTTTGGTTAGTTTTGATTTGTTTTAGCCGGTTTTCTAAAGTTTTTACTAGCATTATGTAAGTTTTTTGTAAGTTTTTTATATGTTTTCGTAAGTTTCCGTAAGTTTTCGTAAGTTATCGTCTGTTTTCGTCAGTTATCGTCTGTTTGCGTCCGTTTTCGTCAGTTTTCGTCAGTTGTTCATAAGTCATAAGTTTTTCGTAAGTTTTTATTCGTTCTAGTATAACAGCGAAAGTATTCATAAGGTTTCGTAGGTTTCCCTTACGAAAAAACACTACAGGACGCGCGATAAGATTATAGAATGTGTTAGCAATAAAAATACCATAATTTTCAACTAGTTTTCTATAATACTTTCGCGCGTTCTGTAATATTGTTTAGTACGGGGTTCTTAAGCATTCGTAAGTGTTATCAGTTTTCAAAAGTTTTCTTAAGTTATCGTCTGTTATCGTTTATTATGGTATATTATTTATATATGTTTTTCATTTGTTTTCTTTATTACGGCAATATTTGCCTGCCTTATCGTCAATTTCACCGATAGACACGAATACTAATAAAATGTACTTATTCTACCGGGAACATCATTAAAATAGTACAATATCAAAATAATCTCACATGAGACATGGTAAAAAAATGTATATAAAATATTAAAACCATTTAAAAAGCAATTTAAATGTTTAAGGCTGGATCCGTTATCGACGAAGTAATCAGCTTAAAACGATCCACGGTGCAGTTGAGATTTTAAAAACATTTCTTTTCCGCCCTTTACAACACATTTCGTTGAAAACGTTTAAAACAACGCCGCGAAAGCCTCGGGGCGATAAATCCCCTTAATTTAATAGCTAATTTAAAATAACGAGGGAAGTTAACGACAATGCATTTACCGTTTCGGAGGTCTGCACTATTCGGCACGCTGTGTTACATTCCTAACCTAGTTATTTACGTACGATATATAGCTGTAAGCGATTTTGCACTCGCGAGAGTGCACTGCAAGAGACGCGGGGAAAAGCCGCGATTTAAGATATACAGAATAGTCCCAGGGAAAAGAAATATATACCCCGAAAGAAATTGAGAACCTCCACCCGGTGCAGTGAAATTCCTTCGATCACTCGTTGGCTATGGCAAATATTGGTATGTATGACTATGTAAATGTGTGTGAGAAATGCGTAAGTGTCTCGTCGCGTAAAAATCCCCACGTTCTCCCATCAAGTTCCAGCGCGATATAATGAAACCGCTCATTGTTAAAAACGTTGCAAAAATTCCGATCGTCCATCTATATACCCACGTTGGCGCAAGTTGCAAAGTATACGGCAACACTATATAAAAAATTCTACTGCCGTTGACAAAAGGATAAAAAAGGTCAATAATATACCAAGAAAATTACTGATATCCATAACGTAAGAAGCAACTGACGAAACATGCCCAAAAATGAATACGGCATTCATGTCGACCTATCTAGGATCTTTACTCAACTCTGATGCAAACTCGCCGATCCAAAAAACGAAAAAGGCAACGTAAAAATGAGCTCAAAAAATGGGTCAAAAAAAGAACGAAAAAAAAAAACAAAAAACTGTATAGTCCAAAATGTAGGACTAGAAACGAAAATGTTGGCAGCTCGGTTGGCGAACATGTAAATACACTCTTTCTCTACTTGGTCTTGAAAACGGTCGTTGGTGGGCTCCGAAAAATATCGATCGCAATTGCCAAAAAAAGGAAAATCAAAAAACGTGAAAAAAATCGCAAAAAACGACCTTTTCAAGAAGCATCTAGTTTCGAAGCATGCCCAAAAATATCTGTTACGGCACAACTATATATTTTCTGCATATAGATACCTTACGTCGCTTGCGAACGGTCCCCATTACGGGGGAAAAAGTAAACGTGAAAACTACTCGATATTTTCATTCAATCTACTATTTACTTTAGTTGAAGGGACAAAAAAATTTTGAAATACGGTGACACCACGATTTTAGACCGGATGTATGAAACGAAAATAAGTGAAGAGGTTTTTTTTCTTATTTATATATGTATATATTTTCTTTTATCCATTTTCTTTTGTTTATTTTCTCATTTTTTGTTTTCGTCTATTTTATTTTCAACATTTTTCATAGAGTAATAATTCCATATATTTTAATGAACGATTTCCTCAATAATTGGCTCTTTTCGATCATATTCATCTGTTTTTATCAATGATTGTCAGTTGTTATCAACTTTCACATTCGTGCGTTTACGTCAACAGCGAGTTGAGGAGTTGAACGTTGAGGAGTTGAAAGTTGATAAAACTGACTTTGCTCAAAAGTTATAAAGTTAACTTTCAACTCTTTAATTTGGTTTTTTGCATTGTTAATACTATATTAAGTTAACTATTAACTTTCTTGTTCAGAAACTTTAACTTTCCAAAATCTGGTTTTAGTTAATATCCCAGTGTTTTTATCACTTTAATCAACTTGTGTTTTCAACTGTTTTCATTAACTTGATTCTATATTAATTTTTGCTTCCTTTTTCAATGTTTTTTTTCTTGTTCATTTAAATGTTTTTTTCTTGTTTATTTCAATGTTTTTCTTGTTTGTTTCAAAGTTTTTTTTCTTGTTGTTTCAATGTTTTTCTTGTTTGTTTCGATATTTTTTTTCTTGTTTGTTTAAATGTTTTTTTCTTATTTGTTTCAATGTTTATCTTCTTGTTTGTTTCAATGTTTTTTTTTTCTTGTTTATTTCAATGTTTTTCTTGTTTGTTTCAAAGTTTTTTTTCTTGTTGTTTCAATGTTTTTTTTCTTATTGAATTAAATGTTTTTTTCTTATTCGTTTCAATGTTTTTCTTGTTTGTTTCAATGTTTTTCTTGTTTATTTCAATGTTTTTCTTGT
>JAPYZR010001342.1:0-54973 GCA_030522945.1 Trichopria nigra | reverse complement strand
AGTAAGGTTAAAATCAACTATCACCCCAAGGTCTTTAATGCAAGATACACATTCCAAGTTAATGCCCGCTATGTTATAAGTAAATGTAAATGGGGTTATGGACCTATAAAAGGATATAGATTTGCATTTGCTTATATTTAAGTGTAAACCAAAAAAATGAAAAAAGAAATGAAAAAAAAAACTGATGTTGACGTAAAAATAGTCGTTGTTAAGACGTACTTATGACATGATGAAAAATACATAGTAGATAAAAGCAGATCAGAAATTAAAGAAGCTGATAAATAAAACTTATAAAACGAAAAAGGAGAAAAATGTTGAAAAACAGATTATATAGTTAATACGACAAAGGAAAGTTTCTATAAGTTTCCAAAAACTACGATTTTCCAACGGTTTTTCGAAACCAATAAAAAATTACAAAATGTACATAGATTCGACAAAAATACGTTAAAAGTAACAAAAGAGAAAAACAGGTCAAAATATACATAAGAAATTTTTTTCTAGATTACCACAACAAAAACTGGATGTACTATTGGACGTCCATTATTCGTACACATCTGGTTTTTGTCCATTAGAATGCCTATTTACATTTAGATCCGTTGGACATCTACTGCACGTCCATTATACGTCCCTTATACGTCCATTATATACATACGCGATAGCCGTCGCCATCGGACTTGCACACCAGTGTCAACCGGACGTACATTGGACGTCCATCATACCCGTATACAATAATAGACATACTTGTATCGTTTGGGATTCGATCAAAGCATCAACTTTAAATAATTCCTTCAATTGTAATAAAAAATTCCTTGAATATTCTTACTCGCACAAAGAATATTCTTATTGAACCAATTTCCAACTAGTGAAAAATTCAGTCACGAGGCAATTTTCTAATCAACGGTCGTCGCCGTTCTAACGGATTACATTCAATTTGTAATCGAGACGCGTTTTCCACCCCCTCATTTTCTTCTCGTACTCGATCTTGCTCCGAAAGGGAAGCACGCACAAGTCGGGGCGAGGGGAAGTCGGAAAGAGGAGGTCGATTGTTTGCTATTGGACATTGAGCATACGACTACAGGTACACCACGCTAAGGAGCAAGAGGGAAGGAAGTCACAAACATAGTCTATACCCTCTTCAACTCGGAAACCGAACCACAGTTCCTTTCCCCTCGCGTCTTCCAGATCCTTCTCTGTCCACTTGACTGGAGCTACCACGACATCCAGTACTGGAGTCGTAACCACTCCAACAATCACTATAAGTTATTATTGGATCTTTGAATTTGTTCTCGAGTTATATACCGAGGATTTAAAACCTAAGTCGAAATGTCACTGCTATGGGGGCGGAAAGTAAGTATTTTGGAAATTACATCGTAAATAACGGGGCGCCAAGTAATGTATTTACGCGTTCGTTTGATGCAAATACCAAGGTCCGACGAGAATTAGAGTAAAGATAAAGTTGGAAAACCTATGGGGGTGGATAAATGTTTTTTTTTCACCCTAACAACAAGAACGAAAACGACTTTCTTTCAGCTTCCTTTTCGTTGAAGCTGGTTCAAAAACGTATGTGGTTTCCTAGATTCTTCCGGCAAGCGTAAATATAAGAAAGCTGATACTAAACTACGGTAGTTTAAAAAATCCAACTAACGAGATATTGGTAATCATGTTAGAATGATATATCAGGTCCGCGCAAGGACGCACAACTCGTATCGACTACCGAAGTACCGCGCGGCAGAAACGTCCGCCTGAATAAACAATAGGGTCTCGGTTAAGTCCCTCAACTCGATTAACTAACATGCCATATAAAAGAAAACCTCAAGTCGTCGAGCCTTTGGCCAGATTTCGTGCATTGCTCGCCGCGGCTGGTTTAAATTCACGTTTTTAAAGCGAAATGCGCCTCGGGCAAACCGGTTCGATATATCGACGTGAGCTTTTGCGATACATCACATTGTTGACTAGAGCTGGATGATGGTGAAGGACGAAGAAAATTGATGAAAAAAGTTCGCGATAAAGTGAAACCTCGTCTTGTGAAGTTTGACGGTGATTTGGGAAAAGTGACAAAATGGGGCGGGAAAACTTGGATAAAAAAGGGGGAAATTCGCCAACTGACCTCAGGACAAACTACGTTCTTCATCTGCCACGGCCATTGAGCTTGGAAGAAAAAAAGTATCTCCTGGCGGTCGAAAGGGATGATTTGCACAGCGTTAAAAGAATTTTACACGTGGCTTTGAAGACAAAGGTAGATTTGAAATGAGCTTATGGAGAGATTGAAAGTTGTAATGGAATAGGATTTTCTAACTCTTCCTTCTTTGGTCTTTTGATTTTCGGTAAACATGTAGATAAATATTTCAGAATATCCCAGACAGAAAGGTCGACATAAATTGCGTGGATAGCCTTGGCAGGAGTGCGTTGACATTAGCCATCGAGTCGGAAAATTTGGAAATGATAGAACTGTTGGTGGTGATGGGCGTCGAGACTAAAGACGCCCTTCTGCATGCCATTAACGAAGAATTCGTCGCAGCTGTCGAGTTTTTGCTGGAACACGAGGATTTAGTCAGGCGCAACGAAGCCAACAGCCTGGAAACCCGTAAGAATCGATGCTAGGAGTTATTACAAAATCGCTTTACATTTGTTGTATCCACTGCTTCGTTTCTGCATGGCGATTGGATTTGTGCAATAGCATCGATATGATAAGAAAGTCCTGTTTCTTCGGGGGGTGGGGATTCTTTACCAGACGGTACCGCAACATTACAGAAGTCTAGGGAAAAAACGCCTGTAATCCAAGTCTGATCAATTTCCACTTACGGTATATTGTCTGGCCTCTTCTAAAAACGGATTGGGAAATGTCGTGGTCTTTTTGCGTGGAAGCTGATAATCTGGAAGAAATGATATATATAAATTATGCATTGAAAAAAGGGCAACAATTATTTGCGTTATGCAATTATGCTACTGTTGAAATGTTGAAATGACGAAACGAATCTTTATTTGATTACACTTAATTCAGGTTTTCAATCAAAGTGTTCAATAAATGTTTTTGATTGGTAGTATATATAAATACTTAATAATTAAAAGAGTGATGAAAAACAATTTATTAAATAATTTATCGAAGGACTCTTGTTATTTTTACAATGACAATGACATAATATCTTCAAAATGACAAGAAGTAATACAAAAGAGTTATACAATTTAGTTTCTTAGGGTGGAACCTGAGATGGCAGTAAATGTCATTGTTTTGAAAATTAACTGCGCTTTAATAAGTCTGATTATGTTTTTAGTCTCTTTTACAAGAATTACAAGAGTTACAAATTAGTATATTTTATATGTCGTAAAAAATGTGGGAAATGCAATTTCCCGCACGAGGAATTAATGGTATTTTTCTTAATAGTATGTGGCAAAGTCGTATTTCCCACACTGTTTTGGTGCTGGAATTTCCCCAAAAAAGAGTATAGGAAATAGGAATTTCCTGCATACTATTAGAGGAAATAATACATTTCGTTACTATAGTGCAAAAAATACGAATTACCTGAAAAAAAAGTGTTTTGTTTTTATATTTTTTATATGTTTAATTTTATATGAAAACAAATGATATATGTCGTACTTACGTGGTCGTACTCGTCTTGATTAGATTTGAAATTTAAAAAACGGCTTGTTAATTTTTACGTATAATAATATACTTAATGGAGATCTATAAAAGAAAAATTTACGACCTAATCTAAAAAGTAAACAATTGTAAATTTTAAATTATTGAAACGTTTTTTTCAAAATTTTGGGTATGGTACTGCAGTTCTACCAATTGAAAGCGATTTCCAAAGAAACACGGGTGACGTCAGATGGAAATTGAATGAAAAATGTTAGATTACAGAGAACTAATAAAATTTGAATATTTTTTTTTTTAGAATTACATTTCCAGAGTCCAAATTTTGAAAAAGAAAATGTTTAAATAATTTTTAATTATAATTTTCTTTATTTTTTTTTTTTTTTTGAACCAAAAAAAAAAACCAAAGAAGAAAATAAAAAAAATATAAGTTTTAATTTCTAGGTTAGGTATATGTCATATATCGGTAACTCTCTTTTACTATGGGTCGGCAACAGTCCTTTAAAGCGATTCCGTCGATAAAGTAAATTTCTAAGGTAGAAAGTGGACATGAAACGATTCTAAAAGTTTCTTACAAATTTCTATTACGAAATTAATCGAAAAATAAATGGATTGAGAATTGATTGACGACTGAAAATTCTATATTTTTAACTGTTTCGTGATTTTCTCATTGTGTTCCTAATGGATTTGGCTTAAATTTGTTTTGTCCAATGCAAAATTTTAAACAGTTTAATTTTTTTATTATTATTATTATTATTATTTAGATTTTTAGTTTTAGTTTTAGTTTTAGTTTTAATTTTCACTTTCTGTTTTTTGAAGTAAAGAATTGAAATTGGCAGAAATATTACACGTAAACAAAATTTGCAATAATTATTCCGATAAACATAAAAAAAAAGTCAGTTTTAAATCAATTTGGATATTATATTTAAAATGATTGATACATATATATATTTTTTTTTATATAGATAGTTCATAGTATGTATGTAGTATTTTATGTATAGTATAATATATATACATATATATAAATATACGAATATGCTAAATTCATGAAACATATACTTGAAATAAATATGGTTATTAAAAATTACAGCAAATAAAGAAGTGATGTACAGCTGGCAAAAAGTGAATCCGGTGGTATCACGATATTCCCCAGATATGACACCATTGGTTCTGGCAGCACAGAAAAATAATTTTAAAATTTTGAAAATGCTCCTTGAGCGAGGTGCTACTCTACCGATGCCTCATGACTTTAGATGTGATTGTGAAGACTGTGTGCACGCCATTGCAGGTAAAATGGATTTTTCTTTGTAATTGTCACAGCTTCGCGTTAATTACGTTTAATTGGAGCTTTCAATTGAATAAGGAATGAACGATAAAAAGTTTGATCGATTTTATATATCTATATATATGTGTAAATATATATATATACATATGACAGTAGGTACTGAAGGGAAATTTCTGAATTAATTGATGTCAGCGCGTAAAATGTACATAAAAAAAAAAAAAAAAAAAAAAAAAAAAAAAAAAAAAAAAAAAAAAAAAAAAAAAAAAAAAAAAAAAAAAAAAAAAAAAAAAAAAAATGAAAGAAAAAAAAGGAAATAAAGGAAGAATATAGAATGATATGTAATTACAATAAAAACAAACGGTGAATGAAACAACCGAATGAAAGACATGAATGAAAATAATAAATAAAAGCGAATACAGAAAGGGAATAAATGTAATGAATGAAGAGATAACGTATAGGTAAACAAAAAGATGAATGATATAGTCACGATTAAAAGAATATATGAATAAAAACGATGGAATAAAACCAATAAATGAAAGAGATAACCGCCGCGGAAATTGATTATAAACGAATAAATGGAAGTCACCGAAAAAAAAGAAAAACATTGAAGAAATAATTTAAATAAAAAAAAAAAAAAATTATTTGTACGATTCAAAGTGTAACCCTGATACTCGCGGACCTGGAAAAGAAGCCTGGCGCTCGCGAGGTCAGGTCAATTTTCTATACCAGGGAATGAATGAAATTTTCTAATTTATCGACAGATGGGGAAAAATGTACAATGAATGAAATTCCTATAGTAAATGTAATAACGGAAGAAAACAATACAATAAAAGGCATGAAAACGAATACATAAAACGCAATAAATTATCGTAAAAAATGTACCTGAACTGAATAAACAAAATAAATGAATATTACAATAATCAAAATAATTTAAACGTGAAATATGATACAAGTGAACGAAGGAAATAAACGTTTGAATCAAAACTAAATTGCATAATAACGATCGAAGATATTAAATTCAGCAAATACATATTAAATGAAATTAACAAAAGCGAAGTATATTTATCGCTGCATATAGTAAAAATATTTTGAGAAAAAAAAATGTTGAAAATCATATTAATCGAATATTATACCAAATAACCAATTACCATTTACCAAATTAAAGGAAATATTTGTTAACATTTATTTATAATTTTCTTCTATTATTTTTTTATTTTTTTATTTTTTTATTTTTTTTATTTTTTATTTTTTATTTTTTATTGTATTTAATTGTCAACATTTTATTTATATTTTCAGAAGATCCGCTAAGATTCTCGGGTACTCGAATCTCCGAGTACAAGGCATTGGCAAGTCCAATTCTAATCGCGCTTAGTTCACCGGACCCCTTAATGACGGCTTTTCAATTGAGCTGGGAACTGAAAAAACTTGCCATTGACGAGCCAGAGAGTCGATCGGAATACCTCAAACTCCGAAGACAGGTGGAAAAGTTAGTTATACTATACGCACATTAGAATTTAATACCTGCAGTTGTTCAATATAACTGCCTTGTATAATTAACTCCATTAATTAATGCAACAAATACCAGACTGGAATATATATACCGATAAAAAAAGAAATCCCTTCATTTCTTATTTCAAAATTTGGCTGTTCGAAATATTTAAAAATAAAATTAAATAATGTAAAATATAAAATTCACCAAACATGTTTTTATCCTTATCTTTTACTGTCATCACTATATTGTTTTCAATTAAGATTTTGACTGAAATATAAATAATTGTATATGTAGATTATTAAGAGATGTATTATCACTCTATTTTTCGTAAATCTTTGTCGATAACCAATACGAACAGTATATAGTATGCCATATGGAAATAAAAACGGATAATTATGTGATATATGCGATAAGAAAATACAATACCAGTTACCGATATAGATTCGCAATGGACCTGTTGCACCAAACTCGTAGCACGGCGGAATTAAAAGCGATATTAAATTTCAACCCGTTGGATTGCGATACCGAGTCGACGACAACCTTACCGAGACTGGAGTTGGCCATTCGTTACAAGCAAAAACAAATCATCGCTCATCCTCACGTACAGCAACTCATGGCGTCTATGTGGTAATTGTTTCACACCTCGATGTAATGTTTTAGAGCTTTTTCATTTGTAAACAAATTTGGACAAAGCAAATTATTTTATTACTAATTTTTTATTGACAATTTTATCAATATAAAATATTCAATTGCATGAATAATTGATATGAATAACGACGTTGAATAATGTATATCATATTATGTCGAATCACAAATAATATATATGTATATCCAAGTACAGACAAACAAAAAAAAAAAAAAACTTAAAAATTGATTACAAAAAAAAAAATAATATATTTCTTCAAGGTACGAAGGTGTTCCAGGTTTCCGCAGACAAAGCAAAGGGAGACGAACCATCACTTGCATAAAAACTGCGTTACTTTTCCCGTTTTATTGTCTGATTTATTACTTCACTCCCGAGACGAAAATTGGCCGAGTGATGCGACGACCTCTGATGAAGTTTCTTATTCACGCTTCTTCCTATTTGTTCTTTTTACGTACGTTAATTCTTCTTATACTGTATATATCTGAAAAATTGGAAAAACCGTATTGCAATAATGTTTGAACGTTTATTTCATCATTTTGTTTAACGACAATAGTCTTTAAGAATTCTGTTGGAAAAAAGTCATATTAATGTAGGTCGTCTGAAATGAATTTATTTCATAAAAAAGAAATATTCACTTATTTATATGACGAGTGACATTTTACTTTAAATTAAAAATGAAGTTCTATAGAATTGAAAGTAAAATAAAAAGTGACTAGACAAGTTATTAAGTAAATATTAAGTATACAATACTGTTAAATTAAAAAAATGGACAATGTACCTTTATCTTGCAGTTGTCCTAATTCTGGTCTCGCAACGGTTCGAGGTAGAGGTCGAAAAGCTATTCGAAAGCTCCGATGGAAGGAACGTCGAGAATACATTTGTAAATCAGCGGGGATTGCCTCCCTCTCCCCTTGAATACGTAGTGATTCTTTATGTCCTCGGGTTCATTTTCCAAGAAATAAGAGAGGTAATCAATATTTTACGTTATCAAACATTTAATTTGAAGACCCATTCATATCTAAATCTGCGCAGGGATGAAAATTTAATTCTGAATTTTCTCACAGTATTTGATAATTCAAAAAAGATCCAAATATAAATCTAATGTGATGTATATATATATATGTGCGAAAGAGGTTTTAAAAATGATCCAAAAGTCAAAGATACACGGTGCCATATAGCTGTTGGAAATAATGGTTTGAATGAAAGACGTAAATGAAACGAATTAAAAAAATTAAAAAATAACATTTTAAATAAAGGGTAATAACAAATTGTAACAAAGATAAGAGGAAGGAATAAGAAGAATAAACGGTTGAAGGTAATAAACCGAGTGAATGATGGATATAAACAGAATGAATAAGGAAATTAATGAATGAAAAAAATGAATGAAAATGAAAGGAAGCTAATGCAAAGAACGAGTAAGTGAAGAGAATGATGGAAATGAAACAACGAAAGGAATTAATGCAATCTGCGAATGAAACAAATAATTGAAGCGAGCAATTGAAGCGAACGAACGACAGAAATTAACAATAAGAATACGTACAATGGATGAAGAAAACGAATAAATAAACGAATGAAGAAATAACAAAATGAATGAACCCAGCGAATAATTGAATATAAACTGTATTCAAAAAATGAATAAACCGAATGAATGAAGCTAATGAACGAAGCGAATAAATGTAATGAACAAATGAAACCGTATTGTTCTTAATGCAAAATATATCATTAAGGAAGCAAAATTCTAAAAAGAATAAATAGAATGGATGAAGAAAATGAAGAAATACAATAGAATATCAAGAATATATTCCGGAAATTAATGAACCGAGCTAGTGATTCATGGAAATAAACTGAATGAATAGAATAATTAATAAACCGACTGAATGAAGCTAGTGAATAGAATTGAAGCGAAAAATGAAGCGAATGAAATAGATAAACGAAGAAAGGAATATATACAATGGATGAAGAAAACGAATAAATAAACGAATGAAGGACTTGATGAAAGGAAGATATAAGAAGAATAAACGACTGACATTATATGAACTGAGTGAATAATGGATATAAAAAAATAATAGATATAGACAGAATGAATTTAAAAAAAATGAATAAACCGAATTAATGAAGCTAATGAATGAAACGAATAAATGAAATGAACAAATGAAACAAATTAATAGAATGGGCAATTGAAGCGAATAAATGAAGCGAATGAACAAGAGAAATTAAGGAAAAGAATAAATACAATGGATGAAGAAAACGAAGAAATATAAAAGAATATCAAGAATAAATGACCTAAAATGAATGAACCGAGGGTTTAATGGAAATAAACCGATTGAACAAGTAGTTAAACGAGTAATTGAAACGAATTAATGAAGCGAATGAAAGAGATAAACGAAGAAAGGAATATATACAATGAATGAAGAAAACGAATAAATAAACAAATGAAGGACTTGATGAAAAGAAGATATAAGAAGAATAGACGACTGATATTAATGAAACGAGTGAATAATGGAAATAAACTGAATGAATAGAATGAGTAAGTGAAGGGAATGATCGAAACCAACGAACGAACGAAGTGAATACAATCTATGAATGAAACAAATAAATGGAACGAAAAATGGAAGCGAACAAATAAAATAAGTAATTGAAGTGAATAAATGAAGTAAATGTTCGAGAGAAATTTACCGAAAGAATGAATACTATATGGATGAAGAAAACGAATACGTAAAACAGATAAATGGAAGAACAAAGTAATCCAGTTAAAGGAATTAAAAATCGCATAAAACTAATGAAGAAAAGATTGTTTGGAATGAATAAACAATAAGATTGTAAATAAAATGAAGATATGAATTATATTGTACAAAAATAAAGGGAATATGTCAAAGAAGAACACAACGAAGCGATCGGTTAGGCGCAAATAAAAATGAAACGATACGAATTTACTGAATGAATGTAATGAAGAATTAAATATATATATATATTATTTTATTAATTTCTACAATATGCGCAAAAATTTCTTCATTTCTTCGTGTACATTGTAGAAATTAACAAAAAAGTAAAGAAGCAACCATGAAAACAAATGAAGAAATAGCGAGAACAATAAAATCAAGGATGAAACCAATAAAAAGAATGAATACGTGAAATGTTAAAGTGATTTTTAATGAATGGCCTTGGATAATGTTTGGTCTTTTTTGTAATTTGCAAGTAATACCTCCCATGAAAAATGTTCAATTCAAAAATATCATATACATATATTGAAAAATTGATACTTTCGATCAAACAATACAGAAAATTGAAATATTTTTTAGGCCTACGTGGAAGGAATTCGTGCGTATCTTCGGGATTTGTGGAATTTCATTGACTTTACAAGGAATTTTCTGTACGTGGCAACCGCAATTTTAAGAATAGCAGCCTACCTTCAGCAACAGGCGGAGATTCGGCAAGACTCAAAGGCCGCCATGATACCTAGGGAGCAATGGGCCAATTATGACCCACAATTGATAGCGGAAGGTCTTTTTGCAGCTGCTAATGTTTTCAGCGCACTTAAACTCGTTCATCTTTTCAGTATTAATCCTCATCTTGGACCACTTCAGGTCTTTTCTCATTCTTTTTGCTATACTTGAAAGTTTTTTTTCTTTTGTTCAAAATATTTTTTCAAGACATTTTTGTAACAATGTAGGTGTTAAAGATATTTTAAAGAGGGTGTTATTTTCACAAATTATACAAATATATGTGTATAAATAATGACTTTTATGTGACTTTGTAAATTTTGATTGAAGTATGTCAACATTTCCTAGAAACCTTAATTTTGTGGCATTTGTATATAATTTTTATGTTTTGAAAATTATCAATATTGTTAACAGTACTCTAAACATACCTGTCAGTGTACATCCTGCATCAGTGATTAGATATAAATATGGAATTCGTATTTTCGAAAATGGAAAATAGGCCATAGACCCTATAAAAATGAAGTATTTATTTATTTATCAGATAATAGTGAGAATTTTAGCTCCAATGGAAGCACTTCAAGGATCCTTCATTATGAATTCGAAACCTATAACAAGAGATTCCTAATGAGCACTCAAAATTCATCCAGTATACCAATTTTTAAGAAAATCGAAGAATTATCAAAATGTTTGCTCGCCATTTTGGATACGTCACTTTCAATATGAAAAATCTGAAAATGTATTCCTAATTAGCCATTCAAAGTTTTTTAATCTACATACCTTTCCCAAAATTAAGACATATTTAAAATGTTTGATTTGTCATAAATAAAAATTAATGAAACTATTACCAAAAAAAAAAAACTCTTCAGCATTGTTCAACAAAGTTTGATATGCGTAATAACGTGTCAAGCATGAGCCTAAATGTGAAAATTTTGTTGGCTTTATTATCTAAAATTTATAAAGGTTTCTGAGAAATGCCCATATATATATGTAAATTAATCGCGTTTTAAAATCAGGTCCATTTTTGAAAATCAGATTTTGAAAATGGAACGAAATAACAGCTAATTTCAATAACAAATTATAAAAAAAAAATAGAAAAAATGAACTATAAAATATACGTTTTTGATGTTATACTGCAGTTTTGACATTCGATTCTTATAAAAATTGGTCGTCATTTTACCATAAATAAGACCATTGCGAAAATGTAACGACTTATGCACCCAGTAAACGAAAATCTATTCAAATGAATTCGATTAAAACGAAGTGAATTCATACCTATACACTTCAATACATCCTAATGCACTGAAATCCAGGAATTATTTTTATAAATTAATTCTATACTTTTCAATACAATCCAATCTAAAAATAACGTTTCCAAATTGCGTTCAATGTATTTCAATCTATATTTCCCTCAAAAATGAAGTAAATCTAATTTTACGTAAGGTTATTTTTTATTCAAATGTATTGACAAACCTATAATTAATCTATAAATATTATTCCTGGATTTATAAATGTTCTAGAATATCTTTTCAAATATTCATGTGAATTCGTTTATTGTAAAATGAATTCTTTTATCGACTCTGCTGTATCCTTTTCGATACATGCTCCTTTACCAGGAAAAAATGGTCAATGCGTAATTCATATTGTTTTACAGATTTCATTGGGCAGAATGGTCATCGACATTGTCAAATTCTTTTTCATATATACCCTTGTCCTCTTCGCATTTGCCTGTGGCTTGAACCAATTACTCTGGTATTTTGCTGAACTGGAAAGGAGAAAATGCTACAGCGGAGTTGCTGATCCTTCATGGGATTCAGCAAGCGACTCCTGTATCAGATGGCGAAGGTATAAAAATGCAAATGAATAAATTAAACTTTACTGAACATTCATATAAATTAAAAATAAAATTCATATTATTGTTACTTATTAAATAAAAATAGAAAGTAGTAGAGGCATATAAAAATTATATCACATATATATCACATATACAATGTATATATAAATATATCTTACACGTACGCATATATATATATATGTGTTTGTGTTTGTGTGTGTGTGCGTGTATATATATATATATATATATATATATATATTACATAATAGAATTACAATTACTATAATAATGTTCTTGTTAAAACAGAGTGTAATGTATTTGATTTTTAATATTTAGGTTCAGTAGTCTTTTTGAATCATGTCAAAGCCTATTTTGGGCAAGTTTCGGCGGAGTTGGAATCGACAGTTTTGAATTGACTGGTATGCAAATATTTTGATTCTGAAAACGATTCGTTAAATTTTCGATTTATTCTATATATACATATATGTAAATTGTAATTTCTTATAAAGTTATTATTTATCGAAAATTTTGGAATTTAGAGAAACATTGTTTCTTTATTTTATTTTAAAAATGAATAAATTTCAATATAAAAATATTTTGACTTAATTCTTGAAACGAATTAATCAAGTATTGAAGAATGAATTTATTTCAGGCATCAAATCCTACACGAGATTCTGGGGACTTTTGATGTTCGGCTCATATTCAGTAATAAATATCATTGTTCTATTGAATCTTTTGATCGCTATGATGGCCAACAGCTTCACCGGAATCGAGGTTTCTGTTTAGAATAAATTTTTTGAAAAATTATAATTGACAATGATTAATTCATGTAACGAAATTCTGAATTATTACATTGTTATAAATAATAATTAGCAGTACAATATTCCTAAAATAATATATATATATTATTTTAACCTGTGTGATTTATGAAACTTGAAATGACAAAAATCCAAATTGAATTCAACTGCGATTGCTTAGAAAAATACTACTTTGTAATTTCAATTTTTATATTTTAATTAATGAAGAAAAATCGTTTTTCCCACACTTTAAAAATTTAAATTTAACGTATATACGACATACATATATATTAATGTGTTCCGACAGGAAGACGCCGATACCGAATGGAAATTTGCTAGGACGAAATTGTGGATGAAATATTTTGAGGAAGGCAGCACATTACCACCGCCGTTCAACATATTTCCACAACCAAAATTGTTTTTACGACTGTGCGGATTTCACAAGAGAGTCGAACGAACCCGAAAGGGATCTATGAAATGGAAACAAGAATACATGTAACGAATAATTAATTAAACTTGACAATTAAAATAAACAATTAATTTTCTCAACATTCAACACTCGACATGTGAAAACACTAGATTGCAGAGTGAATTCAAGCTTGCTTATGGATTTCAAGCTTATATATTGGTACACAATGAAGTTTTCATGTTAATTATTTTTAAATTTGTATATTATTTTTAGAAGATTTATAAAAAAATTATAAATCGCATTAAAGTATAATTATTTTAAAATGCGGATTAAAAAAAGATTCATGTTCAAATCTTTATAAGCCTATATTCAAAAACAAATAGATGAAAATAGGGAAAGTAAATGAAATAAATAAATATATATATATTCATTAAAAACAAAATTATCAGAATCGTAGAATACACGTTAAAAATGGACAAACGTTGAAAAAAAAATAGGTAAAAGATATCATACTATCAACAAAATTAATTGACGAGCAATAAACGAAAGTTGACATGAGCAAGAAAAATTTTGGAGAAATAATAAAGACTGAAAATATTAACAAAATTAACAAATATTAAAAATGGGTCAAAATTTATAAATACATGACACGTGAATAATTTCCAAAAACCAAATGAAATTACAAAATAAAAAACAGTTAAGTTAAAAATATAATTCATTCATTATTAGTATCAATAAAGAAATATTGACAAAAAAGGAAAAATTTCATTATATTTTCACACAGTTTATGAGATTTTCTTGGCTTTTGTTTCCTTCAACAAAAGTCGATAGAGACGGACATAAACGGTCAATAACAAATGAAATTTGGAAAAACAGAATATTTTAAAATAATGGTGTAACGATTGAACAGCATTGGAAAGAATGAAATAAATTTTCTTGAAAAAAAAAAATGATAAATAAAAAATGATTAAAACTTTCTTAAAAGAATTGAGCTCTGAAAGGGTGACCCATAACAATTCCAGTAAAAATCATTTAAAATTAAGATCTTTTGAGAATAATTTATTTTTGGAGTATAAATAGGTAGGCTAAAACAATTTATTTCTGAAAATTATCACCTTAATTTTACACGATTTTTACTGGAATCTTGTTGGGGAATTTCTTATATATTATGTAAAATCACCCTTCCAGAGTCCAAATTAGGAAAAAAGTTTTAATCATTTTTTATGTATATATACTTTGAGAACCCCCTTAATGGAGTTTTTTAATTAAAATATTGTTTTCATTGACTACAAAATTAGAGAAATAACAGATTTATTTTGTAATTTTCGTTAATCATCACAGAAATCTCAGTAACATCTAAAGTAGAAGTCGATAAAAATAAAAAAATTGCATCAACATTTTGTCCGCCATATTGAATCTATCATTTACTCTTTTTTTTAATATATGTAATGGAATATATTGTATACATTGTAACAATAGTGATACGTGAATCAAAAATAAATACTGAATATTTAATAAAAATTCAAATTATACTATGTTAACGTAATAATAACAATCATTTTTCGAAAAATTATTGTTAACAGACTTGGAACATCCGTAATGAAAGCATTGGTTTGGCGGTACGTGGCAAATTCACAGTCGCAACGTGAAGATGAAACAGCTTCGAAAGACGACATACGTCAATTAAAAACAGACCATTTCTCCTGGCGTAATGAGCTTCAGGAAATTCTACGAAGCAATGGCATGAAAATTGATAAAACTGGCACCAATGAAAGTGGTAAAAAAAATTATACTCCAAAATTTAAATTTGGCTGGCTCGAAAAAAAGATACTACTTATAAATGTCATCTTTTTTTTTTTAATTAACCAGACAGTTTAACGGCAAGGATAAGCATTCAAGAAAGAAGAATGAACGATTTTCAATTAATCAGATCCGGCGTAGAGGATGAATCTGACAGCAATTTCGATTCGTCGTCGAAAAAAGAAAACAATCCTGCCAAATGGCGAAGATTCGCCAAACTAGCAGTTCAGAAGTCGGCCGAACATCGCTGGACATTGGTAATTCCAATAATGATCTTATATTATTTATTATAAAAAATTTCGAAATATTCGAAATATATTCCGAAAATATGCGTAGAAAAGCTACAATTTTTATCGATTAAAAAAAAAATGTTATACAAACTGTTACCGAAAGATTACTGTTTGTATAATCTTTTGTTGCCGCGTGGAGATTCCTTAATCCGCTTAACAATAGTGATTCCTCTTCAAGTACGTAAGATTTTTCCTGATACGATTTGCCACGTGTTGAGATATTCCGAAAAGTCGATATCCATATTTTCACTCCATTGTATTCGGAGCCTTTTTCGCATGCAAAATTTACAGTACTGCGCACATCTGCTACGATGGAAATTAAGCTTATACTTGACCAAATTCTTCGTATTCACGATATTTCTCTAAAAAATGTGTGTACGTACATTTTTGTATATTTTTTTAATAACTTATTTTTATTTCATTGTATTTTTATTTGAAATATATTTTAGTATTTATATTCAATAATTTAAAAACGTTCTTCTGGTAACCACAATTTCATCATCTTTATTTCTATAATCTTTTCAATCCAAAACGCTCCATATTCAATCTTTTCCGATTCATTTACAATAATTTCAACATCCTTGCCACCCTAACAGCACCTAACCTTATGAGAAGGTTAAGTAATGTTGCTATAAGGTAGTCAATCTTACAGCAACATTACTTAACCTTGCCATAAGGTTCGGTGCTATTAGGGAATTGACTTTGTATTTCAAAAGAGATGCATTGTTTTAACTAATTGCACGAATGCAATTATATTAAAATTCTGACGTGTGGAACACATGATCATAAGTTTTTTTCATCGTCAAAATTCGAGCTTTGCGGTTTTTCAGCCGCCATATTGGATCCACCATTTATAATTTAAAAAAATTCGCGATACAAAGCTTTATATACGTATTTTTCGGATTCATGGCGTCTTAACTGGGCCGCCATTTTGAATTTTCAAATATAGCGCACAGCATCCGACAGTGTATTTATGAAGTTAAGGTTTTAAACCGAAACACAATTTTCTCGAACCACACATGACCTTTTGGACCATGCCTGCGCGGCAATGTTGGACAAAATTTTGTCCCATAAAAAAGTCAAGTATATTCAGATATATGATATAGTCAAAAAAAAAAGGACTGAAAACAATGGGGCGAATTCTTTTCAATACTTTCATTTTTTTATCCAATCCTATTTGTGATCATTTGATGGGTTAGGTTTAGTTTAATATAAATAATTAAATACATATAATTAAGATTTAAAAAAAAATATATATATACATATATACTTTATTAATAAAACTTTATTATTAATAAAACTTACGTTATACTTTTGCAGGCGGTAAATGGCGCGGTGCAACAGTCGCAAATCGGTAAAAGCAACAGTGAAGCGTCATTAAGAATCCAAGCCGACATTAAAAATGCAATGGAAGAAGCACGGAGGTTCGTTTCCAAAAGTCCAATACCATCAGAGTTCAATTCAATTCACGTGCCGGAGAATCCGCACGACGCAACGTTATTTTTGACGGATTACAATAATGTTCGTGGTTCGAGGCCAATAACACCGACGACTCCTGTAAGACGTTTTTTTTTTAATCTCGTATATACTGTATAGTTTTTGCAAGTAAACAATGAGAAAAGTATTGAATTTACCTTTTAACCCTATATTGAAAATTCCCATGTGGGATCCCATGTGGAAATTTGACGTGAAATCCTACATATACGACAATGTTGTTTTTTGGGATCAAAAAAATTCTATAGGATATTTTTTTAGACAATTTTAAACGAGAATTAAGAAACATGTTTTATTGTAATAGAAATCCCACATTGGAATTATGTTGAAATGGAATTTCTATGAAAATAAAATTAAAATAAAATTAAAATTAAAATTAAATTAAATTAAATTAAATTAAATTTTTGTTTAAAATTTTCTAAAAAATATGCTAGAATTTGTTTGATTCCAAAATACGACATTTTCGTATGTGGGATTTCACGTCAAATTCCCACATGGGATCCCACATGGGAATTTTCAGTGTAGGGACGAATGTCGCGATTAACAATTTTCGTTTAATTTGAAAAAAGAACGATTTTATTTTGTTTTTGACAGAAATTTGTAAAGTTCTATTTTTTGTCTTGAAAGAACAACCCAAACAGCAGATCTGACTCAGGATGTCCTCAGGAGTTCCTCAGGACGTCCAAATGTCCCCTTTTCTTATCCTCTGTGCTGTTTTTGGGAAGGATATAAGGTGTTTTATTTTTTAATTCCTTAATTGATGATAATAAAGGAAACATTGCTAAAAAACGTCAATAATCAAATTTAAGATTAAATATAAAATCATTTAATATTACATTTTTCTTTTTAACATTCTCATTCTTATAGTGTGGCGAGAGACGTAACCGCAATTGGTGGTGGATCGATCGGAAAATTTTTTATCTCATTTTTTTTTCTCGTTGCTAAATTAATCGTTTTTTTATACTACACTCATTCGTCGTATACTAATTGCTATAATTGATGTCGAATATCGTCTGAGTATAGAAATAAAACTAATAAAGAGTTATTTGAAATTCATTCAGATTATTTACAAATATATATATATATATATATATAAAGTTTCATTTAAACATTGCCTCGTACGTTCTTATCTTTGTACATTTTTCGCTGAAATGTGACGTAATTCCGCGAGGTGTATATATACAGTTACTTTTAGATTATATATACGTTTGAATTCATGTGAAAAATTTAATCCTATTGCAATATTACGCAAATCGGTACGTCAAACATTACAATATATACTATATATATAACAGCATATTTTTAAGACATTCTCGAATAAGTTATCATTGAAGTATGTAAATAAGTTCATGTTTAATAAAGATTGTTTAGAATTATTTCCAATTCGAGAACTTTTACACAACTTCTTCTTACACTATCCATTTCTCCTATGCCTTTAACATGGTAAATATCTGAACTGTCTAAGAATTGGCTAAGAAATGTTTTCATTTCTACCAGGGTATTAAGCAGGAACTTATTTACATACTTCAATGATAACTTTTTCGAGAACAATATCTTTAAAATATATGCCGTTATATTTATATATAGGTTATTTCACGTCACCTTTTTTTTTTTTTTTTTTGTTTTATCATTTACGGTTGGTATTCATGAAAAACAAGTATGCCTGCTGAAGTATATACGTGCCTATTTGGAAAAATGTCATTCCATTCTCTTATTTTAATTAATTTACTTCAGACCCAAAAGTATATCAGCAAACAAAAATTAACGTAGGATATATTAATTAAATATTATCAATCAATATTAAAACATATATGTACATAATTAAAAACCTTTAAAATGATTTGTTGCTATATATCATCCTATAATGATTCGTAAAAATTAATGTTTTTACAATCTTGTCATACTTTTTTTTTATGAGCTTTCTCGTAAATATATTAATTTTTACGAATTATTATAGGATGATAGCAACAAATCATTTTAAAGTTTTTATTACCATTTTCCAAAATCTCTAAAAAAATTCACAAAAAATGCTCTGTACATTTGCCATTATGTCAGTATATATAGTTGAAATTATAGAGTAGTTATAAATCTTGAGTTGAAAAATTGACTTACAAAAATGTGACTAAATACAATAGTCCCTTGAATAACATGTAAATTGTACGATATACAGGGGCCTTCTTTTTTTTCAGTATTCAACCTGGATTTTCTCGCTCAATTTTAGACGGAAAAAAAGATTTTCTTTTTTATTTCCAAGATAATTCAATGTACAAGATGAATTCGTCACCTCAATAAATAATGACTGAAATGTTAATATACAATACTGTGTCAATATACTCGATATCTGTATATGAACTTTTATCGATTTTTCAGACAACTATCCCAGCGACCATCAATTTCGTCAACGAGAAAGCTTGCAAACTTGGTCCACAACCGTTATTATCCTTGTGTTCGAGCCCCCCTCGTGTGATAAAGCGAAAAGCTCCAAATCAAGTAATATCGACGAATAATAACAAAAGTCCCTGTAAACAATTAACAGGACTAAATCCTGAGAATAACAAACATAGTTTGAACGTCGTTTCGAGTAGTTCGAGACAAATACCGGAAGTTGCAATTACACCCAGCACTCCAAAACTGGATAGGGAAAGGCTAGTGAAAATCGCTCCAAAATCCCCGCAATATTCACCATCGAGGCCAGGTAATAGATCGCCGAGAAAGAAAACATGGCTGTAAAAGTTTTGTGCCCAAGTTACTTTTTAAAAGTAGAAAATGGAAGAATTGGTGAATTTTCTTCAAAAACAGAGTAGCATTAAATTGAAATTCATTTTTATTTTTAGAATTATAACATATTCTCTTCATAAAAGTATAGTTTTGTATAGTATAAGTTAGTTTTCTGCTTGAACTTGACTCAAAAATGATTTTTTGATTTCAAATACGCAGAAGTCATAATAATGTACTAATTTGTTATTTTGAACTTTTTTCAATATACATAAAAACGTAGAAAAATATACTTTCATTTTCTCTAAAACGCGTTTTCATACCCGTAACAGTGATCTATGAATTGCAATTGTATTTCTTGTATTTACAGCTTGAATTTTTCACTTTACGGTACCTTCAAATTATATATAATGTACATGTGTGAAAATGTGAGAATGAAATAACCATAAAATTATAAAGCCTGTACTATTATATGTGTAAGAAAATAATATTCGTGATGTGATTAAGAAGCATGTAAAACGATTTGTATGTGAAGATTAATACATTAATATATAAATATAAAACCCTGCATATTTTTACTCACATTTTTAAAGAGTAATAATTTCTACCTGTCGCACATACTTCATACTTCACTACTGTTATGCATGTCATGGGAAATCTATTCTACATTTTGATTATCTTCGATCTCACTTACTCACTTCCATAAATAGAAATTATAACATTTGAAAATATGAAATTAACAAGTAATAAGCAAATCCCATAATGTCCTAACTTTAAACATTCCAATTTTTTATGTTAAAAAATTTTGATAAATGGAGTAATAAAATGAGGAAAGAAGTACTGGAACTTTGAAAATTTGTAATAAATTTAACTTCATTTTTCGCAGGATAAAAGTTATATTAAAGAAAAGATAATGCGTAAATACATAACGTTAATAAAATTTTAATAGTACGAAGTTTACATTTTAAATTTTGATACTCTTCTTCAATAATATTTCAGTAGTATATCATACATAATGGCATTGATACGTAAAATACACCTGATCTACAAATAAAATGTCACCCTTTTTTATGGGAAATTTCTAACAATTTGAAATTGCAATGCGTTTTAGTAAAATAAGTTTTTTAGCATTTAGATTTCTATTCGATATATATACACTGTGTAAAAAGTACCTTGTAACAAAATATTACAAATGCAACAAAACTTCATTAATGTTATATAAAATACGATTATTCAATCAGTCTTTAAACAAGTCTTTCTCACTGAATTTACAGTTTGCCTGCATCTTCCTTCAAAGTAACTGTTCTGTTGAATACAACATTTCCTGGTTTAGTATCAGAATCAACGGAGAAAAATCCAATCCGTTCAAATTGGAACTTGTCGTAACATTTGGCAATCTTTGCTAAATGTTCATCAATACAAGCTTCGACTACTTCTTTGCTTCCAGTATTGATGTCACTCAAAAATCCATTGGGGACTTCATTAGTGTCTTCTGGATTTTTATGTTTGAATAGTTTTTCATACAAACGTACTTCAGCGACTACAGGTTTCGAAACCCAGTGAATGAAAGCCTTAGGTTTATTTTTTTCGGAGACTGGTTCCTGTTCGACAATGAGATTGGTAATAACGCCATTGGAATCCTTTTCAATATCTTTAACAGTAAGAACAACCCCAGCGTACTTAAGACCTACTGATTGTTTTGGAGTCAACCGTCTGAAACCTTTTTCTTCGTTCTCGCGAAAATCGGAAGTTTCGATATAAACGATCTTGTCAAAGTGCACCTTGTGAGTGCCTTTCTCTTGTTCACCTGGAAAATCTGGAACGTCGAGCGTCTTTGAATTTTCATGCGCAAAGTTACGAATAGTGACTTTGAGAGGTTTTAATACCGCCATATATCGTGGGGCAGTAGTGTTAAGGACGTCCCTGACAGCTGCTTCAAGAGCCTCAGGATCAACAGTGGCTTGAGCTCCGGTAACTCCCATCTCAGCGCAAAAACTATTTATAGCTTCTGATGGAAAACCTCGTCTCCGAAGAGCAGTCAGAGTAAAAAGTCGTGGGTCATCCCAGTCAGCAACGATGCCTTCACTGATTAGTTTGCCAATTTTACGTTTCGATACAACTGTATAACTAACGTTTAAACGTCCATACTCCCACTGTACGGGACAATAAATATCTAATGCATTGCAAAGCCAATAATACGAAGATCTTCTGGATTGAAACTCTTTTGTACAAAGAGAGTGAGTGATATGTTCAATACTGTCACACAAGCAATGTGTGAAGTCGTAAGTTGGATAAATACACCACTGATCTCCAGTTCGATGATGATGAGAATACTTAATGCGGTAAGCTACTGGATCCTGTTTTCCTTCTTCGAGAGTTACCTTCATTCGTAATGTCGCCTCCCCTTCCTCTAGCAATCCATCTTTCATGTCATGAAAAAGTTCCAAATTCTCAAATATTGGCCTATCACGCCAAGGACTCGGTTGGGGATTAAATCCTTTCATCTGATCACTAGTTTGGTGGCAGACATAGGCCAAACCTTTTTCAATAAGACATATTGCCCACTCATACAGCTGTTGAAAATAATCCGATGAGTAGGTAATTTTGTAAGGTTCATAACCGAGCCATTGTACCATGTCTCGAATTCCTACAACGAACTTTTCTTCTTCCTTCTCTGGATTAGTATCGTCATATCGAAGAAAACAGATACCGTCGTAAGCTTTGGCATATCCAAAATTTATATTGATTGCTTTGGCATGGCCTATGTGCAGAATTCCATTAGGCTCAGGAGGAAATCTGGTTCGAACCATTCCACCGGTAAATTTAAGATGCTCCTGAAGCAAACGATGAGTATTAGGAGTTACGACATATCCTTCGCTCTTATAATTTTCTCCAACTTTATGAAAATGAACTTTAGTTTTCATCAACTCACTAATTGTTCTAACTTCCTTCTTTTGAGTAATTTTATTATTCTCTTGACTCTTATCTTTTTTAGAATCGTTTGCAAGTTTTGGTTGTTTTGGTTGTTTTACCTGTTTAGGAATAGGGGCAAGGTCTTGCTCCGTTTTTGGTCCAAGAATGTCTAATAGTTGAATATCAACTTCATTCTTAATAGCTTTACCGTCCGCCCATTTCAAAATTTTTCTTACTTCTTGCAACAATGGTCCAGCATTGAAGCGATATCTTTTTTCAACAATTTCATCTTTGTTCTTTTCTATTAACTTTTCGACTTCTTGTTCAATTTCTTCCGGAGAAACAAGGATTCCGACTCCACAAGCATCATCAAATTCTTTAGTATCGATAGTTTTGTTAATGTTATTCATCACATAGGCTATAGCAGTATCAACTCTTAAGGTAGTATCAAGTTTTTTCGTAGCAATATAACCAGCAATGAATGGAATTTTATCCACACATTGGGCTTTTATTTTTGATGACAGATGGTACAGTAATGTTCCAGCATCAGAATTTATATCACCATGAGTTTTAGCCTCAGAAATAGCAGTTTTGAGATTCTTCGTAACTTGAACATTCTTCAAAGTTTCTTTTGCCTTTTGTTCACTGAGGCCTATTGATTGAAGAAGTTCGATATCACTGGAGTCTTTCGTCATTGTTCCAAATGTGCTATTAAAAAATATTGTATTAATAATGATAAAAATTCTTATTCTACTAATATAGAATTCACATTTAACAAACATTTATGTGTACACAGACCATCGGATACAAATTTAAAAAGCAAGAAATGCCATATCTCCTATTAAACAAATCGAGTGTAAAACAGAATTAAATGACAGTATGAACTTAGTTGCTAAACTCTGAAGTTTTGAAAGAAAATCCTTATATAATGGTAACTACAATTTATTAGTTACGTGATTATGTGATTCAAAATTTGTATAATTATAGAACGGTTCAGTTTTGTAAACATAACCTCACTTTGTTTAACCGGTGACCAAAACATTTGATAAGGAAAGAATACAAATAATTTAAAAATGTTAGATATTTATTTCTTAATCGCAATTGCATAAAAAAATAAAATAAACTTCTCTCTCTCTTACCTGTTTGTACTCTACGTTGTAATATATATATATATGTATATATCGTTACTTACAGTGCTGGCAGCTGGCACTGGCACTGGTGGAGTGGTGGATGCTGGCAGCTGGAATCTGGAAGCTGGAAGCGGAGATTAATCTCTGCTCGTACTTGTGTCAGATATTATATACATATAGGGAGATCACCCTGTTCCCTTATTTCGGCTGGCGCGAGAGACTGGTGGGGGTCTGGACCCCTCTAGTAATAGAGACGCTCTAGACCGTCGGGACCAGGGAAATCGAGAAAGAAACTAAAAGAGAAAGCAACCATTCGGTTGAGTTCGCTTTTGGTTTTTCCCCAGTTCGGTAGGCGAAAATTCCCCGTTCATGTATAATTCATCAGTAAGCATATGGAATGCATATTTCAGTAAGCGATCTTATACATATGTCATATAAGCACCAGAGTAATATTATTCCTCTGTGATATAAGAGAATGCGAGTAACAGCTGCGCTTTCGCTGCATGTACATATATGTATATCTATTGATATCAATAGATATACAAACGTACGTAATTTCTAGTGATTTTTAGAAATGTCGCATGCGACACTAGGGTCACATATTCGAGAATTGACCCCCTGGACAACACCGCAATCGAGTTTCGAAAGTCCCTAGCCGCGGCGGCAGGAATTCGACAGTGAACGACTAAAGTTTTATTGAATTGTTCAAAGAAATAGTCGCACGGACAGACGAAATAGCAATATTATGTCTTTAATCGAATAACTAAATATTTTTAAGTATTCTAGATTCTATAAAAACGCAAGAGGGGCTTTATTGAAAATTCTTTAATAAGTATATTTCATGAGGACTTTCTCGCCATAAACTGCTTATTCGCCGAAAACCTTTTATCTATAAAATATTTCAATAAAAAACTAGGGGCTTCGCACCTGCGGCCTTCGGCCGCCAACCCCACCGGGGGCTCCGCCCCCTGGACCCCTGGCGCGCTGTCGCGCGTAGCTCGCTTCGCTCGCAAGATTGACCATGTTTGGCCCTTCGGGCCTCACTGACTAAACACACTTCGCGACAGAATGCAATAAGTTTATAAACTTGATATGACAAGTCACATTCGCTCCATACACATCCACGCACAATTCCATTGAAAATGAACATTTTCAAAACTTCTCCCGTCCGCCGTAAGTTGGACGATATATTGCCTCAAATAACAAGGATCTTAACATGCCAAAATAACACCCTAAATCATGACATCACTGATTTTTTTTAATTTTGACGGCTTCTATAAACTATATAAATTATGCACAAATCTTTATAATGATGTAACAAAAGTATATCGATTCCAACAAATTTTTTTTTTTACGATTTCGAATTTTAATCCGTATTTTACGTTGGTCATACCCGTGCCCGCTAAAACCGCGGTTACGGTAAAAGCGGTAAAAGCAAAAAAACAGCTGTTTCTATGTTTCCGTGTATATGGATCACTTACCATTCCATCCTTCTTATATCTGAGGGTGGACCTTTGCCGGCAGTCCGGCGATCCGGTGCCGGTATAGTCCGGCGGTCCGGTGCCGTCGAAACGGAGCTTGGTGGGACGGCACCCTGATTGAGAGAAAAATTCAAAAATATTTTCAAAAATTAAAAAATTCTGTGAAAAAAATTTTTTTTTACAAAGTAGTATTTTTTACTGAAATCATCAAGAAAAATGCTTTAAAAAATACTAGTCATAAAGTCAAATCGGATAATTTTGATAGAAGTAAGAATTATTATTATTAGCATAACAAAAAAATTGGGGAAAATCAAGCGCCTGTATCTCGGCAACCCTTCACTCTAGCCATATGACCTTTACAGGATTTAAAGAGACTCACTATAGTACTACAATTTAATGAAGTTTAAAAAAAATCGGAGCATCCAAATTTTAGGCGGGCACACTTGGCGAATTTTGCCCCATATATATACATATGTATGTATGTCACGCGGCATTATACATATGTAGATTGTAGAAGTGTATCAATCAGCGACAGCTGCAGGCCGGCAATATCCCGTCAATTTTGTGTTTTGTGTACATTTATAAAATTAATGTGTTTATAAAACAATTAAAAAATGACACAGGTATCTCCTTCCGTCGCCCTCACGTCCTACCGTGATCAACATTTTAAGGTAAGTTTTATATAAACAATTTGTCATGCTTGGCACCGTATTATAACTATTTAAAAATTGCAGATGTATTTTTTAATGTGATTTGTAATAACTATTTCAGGGCTCACGAGTAGACCAAGAACGAATGTTGCGAGTATCGAAAACACTTTACGTGGGAAATCTTTCTTTTTTCACGACTGAAGAACAAATTTATGAACTCTTCTCAAAGTGTGGAGACATTAAAAGAGTGGTCATGGGATTGGATAAATACAAAAAGACTCCTTGTGGATTTTGCTTCGTAGAATATTACACACGAAGTGATGCAGAAAATGTCATGCGCTACGTTAATGGCACACGACTCGATGACAGACTCATTCGTACAGATTGGGATGCTGGCTTTATTGAAGGGCGCCAGTTCGGACGTGGAAAGACTGGAGGACAGGTAAGTTTCAGTTCATTTGTTGAGAGGATTGAAAATAGAATACTTGCCAACCGAGCCTAGAAAAAAAAGAAAGTGTAAATTTAAAATTATTGGAGTTTTTATCAAAATTTAAGGTTATTAAAAACAAAGCAATCTTTAAACTTATATTGCCAAGATTTCTCATTTAATTTCCAACTGACGTCACTGATATTTCTTATGAACTTTAAATGACCAATTAACACAAAATTTCAATAATTTTAAATTGGCTTATTTTTATATTCTAGATTATACACGTAACATCTCGGCATTTTTCCCAACCCTTAAAACAGTAAAGTCATGAAAATAGCTGATTTTCCCTGGTTAAAAAGTGGATAGAATCGTATAGAATCGGATTCCAATTCTATCCGTATTTTAAAGAAACTGACAGAAATGTATAGAAAATGTATCCACTTTTTTAGCAAGGATATTAATATGATCTTATCTTATTTCAATAATTATTACTTATGATTTCAAAATCTTTTTTTCTACATTTTATAATTTATTATGAAAAATACATAACTCCAAGTGTGAGTATAATGATTTAGCTAAATCTTACTCTTCCCGCTACTTACAATGTCGTAAAATTCTCCACATACATATGATGATTAGCAAATATACAATGGTTCTAATAAATTTGTAATGTTCAGGTGAGGGACGAGTATAGAGCAGATTACGATAATGGAAGAGGTGGATATGGAAAAATTATTCAGCAGAAAGTAACTCCAATGGAAACGAATGTCTTCGTTAAATGATTGTTGATTGCTTATATTATTCAATGGAAAGTCAAATGAATTGTTATTATTCACGATAAAGTGTGTAACCAACTGAGATGGAATTGTCACACATCTTAGAAAACTAAGATTGTATATAACTTTATACAAAGTATCTAGATTATGTTTTGTTTTATAATAAAAAGAAAAAGGACAATAGTTAAGAAATTCTTTTTATTCTACATACCTTCACAGAACCAATTTTTTCAAATTAAATCTTTAATGAAGCAGATTAAAGAACATTTAAACATAGTTCTCATTTTGCAAAATTAGAATGTTTCGTGATTTTATTTTTTTAACAATTACATGTCTGATATCGAAATTAAAAAAAAAATTCCCGCAATCAAGAAAATAAGCTATACAATAGAAGTATAATATATATATATGTATGCATATCATAAGTCAAATAAATATATATATGTGTGCATATATTGCATATTTATTTGACAAAGTATGCATTCATTTGCTCGTGTAATTAAAACTACACAAGACTGATTTTTTACATGTCGTATATTTACAAATCAATCAAAGACATAAAAAATAATTTTTCCACATAAGAATTGTTGAAATTCTCACAGCAGTAGTGTTTAATACGTAAAATTTTAGCTGATACGAATTTCGATCTACTTTTTTCAAGCTGCTTGAACAATCTTATTATGAGTAGTTTTCTGTGCCGAGTTGATTTTGTCACCGAGTGATAAAGCCATTCCTTGGCTCTTTGCTCTGATGCGAATGTGCCCAACGACTGGAGCTTCTGGTTTGTTCAATGGCTTCTCGATAGACAGATTAGCCAGAGCATCTTCGCCAAAGATAGATTTGGCATACATATTGGCAGCCATAAATCCACACTGTCCAGAAAGTGCCTAAAGGTAAAATAAGGTATCAGTCATGTTATTAATGTGGATTAGACATCCATCCATATTACAATAGGAATTATATATATATATTTCTCTTAAAAGTCAAATACATATATTTTCTGTGCCTACCTTTTCAGGAGTCAGACAGCGCATATTTGTGGACTTGAGAAGGTGAGCTAGATATTCTTGAAGATCTGCAAGCGTTGTGTTAACAGAAACCTTATTTTCCCATTCAAATTCAGCCCACATTTGCCGGAATTCGGCGTCGGTACAGCTTGCTGGGACAATGTAGTCCATTATATCGATATGAATGTCATTGAGAACTACAACACTTCTGTCCGAACCAGCTCCACTAACATCATAAACTGAAAATGTATAAACATAAATTTATTACATAACCAGCCATTACATCCTTGGAGAATTGTAATAATCTAGCTTTCGGCGGCTTGTAATATTTTGTTCAAGATTGTCTCGATAAACTGATGGTATCAGCAATGGACATCTCATTTATCGCATTTTTAAATACTTCAACAATTGATCTTATTAAACTCACCTATATTTCCAAAAATAATTCCATTTTCCGTTGAAGCAACTTTGACATTAGCTTTAATGCTTGCAAAGTCTCTAGGTGCTAATACGATTGGTTGTGGTCTTTCAACAAGTTTCAAATCTCCCATCGTCGCTAATTCTAAAGTACAGTTTTGTAAAGTATCTTCCGTTTGATTAACGATGAGAACATCAAGTAAAATATCGTATTGATTAACGTGCACGAGCGCTTCCGCATAAACTGGATCTGAGAATCCCGTAAGTTGAATAACTTTGCTCAATGCGCTTGGAGTTGGTTGTTCGCCGTTACTACCAGGACGACCATCAACAGCTGCGCTGAGACTCTGTTCAAATACATCGCCGGCACCTCCAGCGAGTTCTCCACCACGATTAAGTTGAAGAAAGTGAATTGCATCATCTACGTGAACTAAATTTCCTGGTTTCTCCTTTGCCTAAAAGAAAATGAAATGTCATCAAGTGGCAGATTTAGCTTTAATATTTTTCAATTTATTTTATGCGAAAAACTTTTGATAACCTTTTGAGTTTGAGACTCTTCCTCGGCTTTTGCAGTTAACATTCTTCCTAGCGCGTCTCTACAGCCTTCAGTAAACACTTTTTGGACGATTGTTGTTGGACAAGCTAAGGATCGCAAACATAGCGATAACCTCTCAGCATCGTCGTGAGTCATAGCCTTTGTGGGAAGCCCGGATCGACCGAGCTGCAGAATACTTGACATGACAAGCATTGCTTCAGCTTGCGTTCGATTGCACTCCCTTGGATCATTTTCCAGGCTCTTATAACGTAGACCAAGTTTAGCAAGAGTTGTTGCTAAGGATGCTCCGATGAAGAATTCACCATCCATCATATATTGTACCAAAGCCGGACGTTGTTCATCTTTCTTATCTGTAGAATTTTCCATAGATTTATTATTACTTCAGTAATATTCGAATTGAGTATAATCTAATAGGTCATTAGTTTATAAAAGCATACTTGACATTGTTGCGCTAAATGCACTTTGAGAAGCATAAGTTCCATCCGATGTAACCAACTGAGAAGGAATTGTCTGACCATTTCCATCCTCTGTAGATTTCTCGCCACTTTGCCTTTTGTTTTCAGCCTCAACCAGTGGCAGATCACCAAGTGCGGATCTTATGCGATACATAACTGCTTGGATATCGTCTTTAGTATTCGCATATTCACCGAGGATCCACAAAGCTCCCCTATGCACTTTTAGTGAACGAATTTGTGAAAACACCTGATGTAAAATTAAGATCAATTTAATACTTAGGAATGTAAGTTTCATACTACACCAGCATCGGAACTATTAGCTTATTCCGCTTATACTAGAAAATTGCAAAAACTTACATCAAGAAGTTTCTCAATAATCAATGGTCTCAAATTCTCGAACCTCTGGATTACTTCACGAATAAATACTAAAACATCAGTTGCTGCAGCATCATTATTTTCTGATAAGAAATCTGTTAGAACGGGAATAACAGTTGCGGCAACGTCAGGAAATTTGATTGAGCATGTATGCAAAGTCTTTACGAGCAACTGCCTGTATTGTCCAGCATCTTCATGCTCTCCACCAGCAGTTCTTATGACTTCTTTTTTCAGAAGTTGAACCATTTCGTCAATTGTCCTCGCTGTCACTAAATCCATTGCTAAAGCTAGGGTCTTTTTACGTACTTCTAATGCTGGGGACACTATAAAAAAATTTATATCACAATTAACATCACTTCAATAATTCCAATTATTAATATTAAAAATTTTAAATCGATAATTTAATAAAATGGACATACCCAAAACACGAAGAACATCCATAACTAAATCCTGGAGTACACGTTCGTGCATAGGACTATCTTTCAAAGCAATTAATCTGTCTAGAACTATAAGTTTGACATTATTGTCACTTTCTTTCACCACCAATTCGATATAGCATGATGCAGCTGCTTTGATTGCAGTTGGCGCATTGGACAAAGTAACCAGTGTACCAGCAGCTTCGTAACGAACTGCAGAACTTGGAGAATTTAACAGACTATAGATGCATCGAATGAAACGAGCACGTTCTAAAGGATTTGCAAGGCACACCTAGATAAAAAGATAAAATACATGTTAATATAAATAGCAGAAAAAAATATATTTGCACAAGGAAAATTGAAGAAATAAACTACCTTGTAGATCAACTCAACAATGACGAGTTGCAGTATATCTCCAAAACTGGGAACCTGGTCCAAGCATGCAGCCAAATATGATAGAGCTCTGCTTTGATCCGCATGCAGAAGCATTAAAAAGGCATTACGTCGACAAGACATGTCTTGCTCGCCTTCCAAGTATTTCGCAATAAGCTCTGGTGCATCTGGAATGAGGAACTCAAAGTTCCTATAAATTGTAAAAATAGCTAGGACAGCATTGCGTCGTACATAGGAATGTCTGTGTTCTAAACAACTGATAATTGATGGCATCAAAGGCTCGAGGAGCTCAGGTTCTTTCAACTTGCACAAAAACCTGCAAGAATATATTTTTAGTATTATTGATATTAAAACTCTTAGAATGGTTGGAATATTGTATTTGCCTGAGCGTGGATCCTCTGACAAATTCATTAGGATGCTGGAGATCTTTTCTGTAAGCGTCGCATACAAGAATCATCTCTTGCAAAAGTTTGCCATCTGCTGAAGTTTTGGGAACGATTTCCCAAAATATCAATAGTAATTTCTTAATAGTATGGTCCTGCAAAGGCAAGACAAATCTGATGATTGTCATAAGAAGACCAGGCAAGCGTTCGCCGCTCATAATTGTATAAATTGTCTTCTTCAGCGCTTCAATTTTGGTATTGACATCCCCTTTTTCCAGATCATGTTTTAACTGGTGTTCGTTCAGCGGTTCGGAGTCTGTTGGTATGTTTATGAGAGTGTAGCACGGCTGTTCGGCAATAGAACTCATTGTGGTGGCTTGTCTCGATTACTGTTAACGCTACCGATTCTAAAAATTAGATGCATCTTAAACTACTAAAAAGGGTTATAACATTTCAGTATGCCAAATGATACTGCATTTAAAACTCTGTGAGGTGTGTCAATCATAAAAACAGGTTATTTTCAAACTTAACATTTCTTTTTGAAAACCATAATCTAAGAACTGGAATATAGCATAAGTATAAGTTCTTTTTGGTTGTTACCAGTCAAAACGCAGAGAATGTTCTTGTTGATGAAAAGAACCAAGTAGTTGACATTTAGAAAAGTTGGGAGCAGAAAAACGGCATACGTGTCAAACTCTCTCAACTGTAGTCCGTGCCACTCGATGTAGTGGAGAACTGACGGATACAATATAGATCATATATATGGCATATGGCGACAATAAATATGTTGCATAAAGTATATACGAAACAACACGACTAATTAGCGCAGTAGGTGGAACGAGTGCGGGGTGGCCGGGGTACGTCGACAGTCGCCATTTTCAGGTGCGCATTGATAAAAAGTTGACGTGTATAAATGATTTAAACACACAACGATAAAAATGCGATCGTATAGTAGGTATAGCGGGTGTACCCTGCGCAGTAGATAAAACTCGACGGACTTGGCGCCTATAATCTTGTCCTTCAGTTTATATATATAAATAATGATATCTAGATTTTTGCCCCTACCCCCATAGTACCCCTAAAGTAAAGATAAGAGGGAAAGTGATCGGAGCGTGAAAACGTTCGACCTCTTTTTACCTCATGGACCGGTCGAACCTATATATACATTTACTATACCTATACCCAAACCTCCGTTATTTTACCTTCGTTGCCGTTGGACGCGTTGGGCCAACGATAGACGCTTATATAGAAGGACAGAGCCCATGTTAAATGGTGAGACGAATTATGGTTCCCCAAAGAGTCACATTCGCAATGGGAGTGAGAAAGACACTCTTATGTACATTTGTTGTCCTTCTGTTCCACAGCTCTGGGCTTCTATATGCGTCTATATTCGTTGGTTGGACCCGTTGGACCCGTTGGACCGGTTGGACCATGGTATAATTATACCATGGGTTGGACAAAATAAAAGTACTCTCTCTCTCCTACAACCTATACCCGCTTATCTTATATATGCGCATGCGCAGCTCATGAGAATGTGGGAGAGTGCCCTCACTGGTCCAAATTACAGTTATGTTACATCTTAGATACACTTGAACGGCGTTTGGGGTGTATTTTGGGCCCCCGTACATTTCCCGTACATTCAAATTTTCACCAGGGTGAGCTCGCGTAATAAATAAAGTATTAAAACAGAGATGAATACAGGTAAATTAAAGTAGTAGATAAAGTAAGTGAGGTCAGACTGTATGTACATACATATATAATTATATATATGTAATACATGTGATCCCATATGGGAATTTGACGTGAAATCTCACATAAGAAAAGGATATTTTTAAAATAAATTTAAACTAGGGGCTTCGGCCGCCAACCCCATTTTAGCAGAAATCCCATATAGGAATTTTGAAATGGGATTTCTATCACAATAAAACATGTTTTTCTTTCTTGTTCAAAATTGTCTAAAAAATATCCTAGAATTTTTTTGATTCCAAAAGACAACATTTTCGTATGTAGGATTTCACGTCAAATGCATGCCCACAAGGGAATTCCCATACAGTAGGCATTTCCAGTAGAATTAGGTAATTAAAAAATTGTTCTCTTTTATATGGGAGGTGTAAGGCAGGGATGATAAAATAACATAAAATAACATAAAATAAATAAATATCTTTTACTACTTATATTCCTCTGCCGCGTTCCACAGATCATCGGTAAATTTATCGCGAAAAAGAATCTTTATTGTCATCTCGGGTATGCAGTGCGCGTCACGAAAATTGAAAAATGTGTGCTGGTTTGCGCATTTCTCTATTGATACCGGAACTCTGATGCCGTGTAAAACGTGCTCTAATAAACCTTTCAAACAATTGACCGCAAGCGTACGCATTTTTTTTTTTTAATATTAATATTGTTATTTTTGAATTTTTAACGACGGAAGTTATTTCTAGTGTACAGATGTATGTATATATATAATTTTTCTAAATTCCAATCGCATTATATTACTTGGTGATTTGAATTTTTGAACTCTATTATGCATAGAATACATAACAATATAAATCTGCAAACCTCATGCAGAGGTAAATAAATTTCCTGCGTACATATAGGTTGGGTTTATCTTAAAAACACTTATAACTAATAATAAGTTTCGGAAAGTTCGGTCGCGAGATAAAAAATATATCTTTTATTAAATTCCTTGGTATAGGTGGCAGTGAATACGCTGACGGCGAATCAAAGTGGAAGATGGTGTATAGAGGATTGACAAAGGAAAGGGGCCAAGCCCCCTCTTAATTTTCAACTGGTTCCTTATTTTTCCTTGCACAAAATATATAAAGGCATTTGGTTTATTTGGTTTTTCGTTTATTAAAGATTGCAGGACTTGTCCAACTGTCTGCAATTCCTTCAAAAAAAGCTTCAAAATAATTTTGCATTTCAGTCGGCCATATTAGGTCCGCCATTTTGAATTTTACAATTTTGACTACAGATTCGTGAACAGCGACCTTGAAAACCCCCGAGTAACGATTTCCATTCAAATTAATTGAATTTTGAATTTTCTACCGTTATTTTGATTCCGCCATCTTGAATACCACAATTTATATTTCGCAAATTTTAAGTAGTAACGATTTTGATGACAAAAATAATTCTTATTATACACTGTAATACATTTTCTGCGCGTATAGAAAAACAATAAAATAGTTTTCCTGTATTTTGGAGTGTGGGCGTGCCGCCATTTTGAATTTTTAAAAACGCCCCACGGCAAACAAAAGTAGACAGGTTTGGCTAAATTTTCGTTCTTGCAACAAATTTTTTGGAGCAAATGAATTCTGGGCAGCATGGGGTCTCCCATTCACATAGAATGCCCCATATATATATAAACTTTCATAAAAATTCAACTTCTTGTAGACATAACATTATTGCACAATATTTCTCACATTCATTATTACATTAAAAAAAAAAAAAAAGATTTTACTTGAAACATTTGCATTCGGAATATACTTGACGCCTTATAAAAGCAAAGAATTTATCTCGAACGTCATTAAATATACGAACGTCAAAATAAAAAATATATATAAGTAGAATTAAACGTTAACAATCTCAACAATTTTATCGTCCTTTTGTATATTATCACGAGTTAACATAGAAAATCACCACATGTACAGTACACAATATGCAGATTAGTATATATATAGAGGAGTGCAGCGTCCTCGGGAGCGAATTACGCACACTGCATAGCGCAGCGTGGCCGCGAAACACCGCATTTCTGAGGTTGCATTCTCCGTACATGACGGCTACCGGCAAACAAATGCCAGGTACGATTGCTATAAAACCGTTTTAACACGTACATTCGGATAAGACCGACATTAAAACCGCACGAAAAGCGCACGAGCGCGCGAGTTACTCGAGCGAATCGCGTCGAACGTTTCTGGTTATATACTGGGTACAGGGATGTCCCTCAAGATTTCGAGACTTCGCCACCTGATAACGATCATCCTGCTGACCTTTGCCCGCAAAATCGAAGCCAATTCGGCCTGCAAAAATAAGATTCAACAAATGATGAAGGACCACTGCATGAGCACCTACAAGAGAAGTGTTTCGTATGCCGATCAGGTCCCGAGTACGCGTCTAAATCTACCAGGTGAATGAAATACGAGAAAGTGACTTTTGTGAAATTAAATATTTTTGTGTCGAGTTAATTGTTAAAGTCGATTGGTGGCGAGGGAAATATTCGTTTAATAGTGTAGTGGATTAGCGGCTAAAAATCGCATGAAAGAAAATAACGATATATGTTGTTTTCATCGTTAAAAATGGTGAGAATCATCATGACGATCATAAAATAGTGGAGCATAGTGAAAACATGCAATGAGATTTGTGGGAAAAATGTGCATAATTGTAACATAATTGTGAAAAATGTATAATGATAACTGTGAGAAAATACCACATGAATCAAGAAAAATAACGGCAGAATTGTTAGAAAGTGGCATTTGAACCTTGAGGAAATGTCATGAAAACCATGAGAAGATGTCCTTAGAACCGTGAAAAAATGTCGGGAACCGTGAGAAAATATCACGAGGGTAATGAAAAAAAGTTAATGGGAATCGTGAGCAAATGAGGATCATGAGAAAAGGTACGACAACCGTGAAATAATGCCATGATGACCATGATGAGAATATATCGTAAGAGTCATGGACAAATATTCCTGGGAATCTTGAGAAAAATCTTAGGAAAATGTCATAAATACCTGAGTAAAAAAGTATCACTGCAATCATAATAACATATAATGAGAATCATGAGAAAATGTAATGAAGACCGCGAGAAAATATCATAAAAATCGTAAGATTTGAAACTCGTGAAAAATATCACCAGAAATATAAGAAAATGTAATGAGAATCATGAGAAAGTATCAAAAAACTTGTAAGAACACGTAATGAAAATCATGAGATAATGTAATGAGGACCGTGAGAAAATCTTATACAATTTGTATGAATCGAGAATCGTGAAAAATATTCATAGAATTGCAACAAATTTCATGGAAATCGTGAGAATATAGTAAAAAAATATCAGATATATATCAGTCGTGAGAAAATTGTTTGAGAACCATGTGAAAATACGAAAAACGTATAAGTTCCAGTAGGAGTCGTACAAATTCTTTTATCTTATAATAAAATGTAATGAGAATATTTCACTGTTCTCGTACATTTTCTCATGACCCTCATTACATTTGCTCACGATTCCCACGAACTTTTTTTCATGACCCTCATGATATTTTCTCACGTTTTCCGACATTTTTTAACGGTTCTGAGGACATCTTCTCATGGCATTCCTCAAGGAGAAAATATCAACAGAATTGTAAGAAAATGTAGTTTAAATGATCAGAAAATATCAAGTGAATAGAGTAAGAAAATGTAACGAGGACGCTGTGAAAATATCATACAAATTGTAACAATCAAAAATATTGCAAAAAAATGTAATGAGAATTATGAGAAAATGTGAACAGAATTCTAACAAAATGTAGTGAGAAGTATGAGAAAACGTAATCAGAATCATGAGAAAATATATTAAGAACCGCGAAACAATATCATGAGCATGATAAAATATCATAATAACAATAAAGAGATTTTTATGAGAACAATGAGATAATATCATTCAAATCATTCAAATCATATCACGAAAGTGATGTAAAAATGAAATAAAATTTATAAAAAACAAAGTCTAAGATCCACGAGATAATGACTGTGAATCTTGGGAAAATATCATCAGAACCATGATAAATGAGAATCGTGAGAAAATTTTGTGAGAACCATGAGAAAATATGAAGAACATATAAGGTCTGCGAATCGTAAACAACTTTCAATATCTTATAAGAAAATCTGATAAGAATCATGAGAAAATATCAACAGAATTGTAAGGAAATGTAATGAGAATCATGAGGAAATATCAATAGAATTGTAAGAAAAAGTAGCGACAATCATGACAAAATGTAATAAGAACCGAGAATCATAAACGATATTATAAAAATCGTAAGAATCGAGAATCGTGAAAAATGTATCAAGAGAAATCTAAGAAAATGTATTGAGAATATTAAGAATCAGTAATGAGAATATTAAGAAAACGTAATAATGAGAATCATGAGAATATATATTATATTGAGCACCGTGAAACAACAATCGTGAGAGTCATTAAAACAGTTTCACGCGAATCATGATAAAATATCACGAGAACAATGAACAAATTTCATGAGAACCATGAGAAAATGTCATGCGAATCAGGTTTAAAATGTCCTGTAAATATGTTGCAAATGTCATGAAAAAATTTCATAAGAACCATTAAAAATAACGTACAAAATCCGCGGGATAATGACTGTGGAACCTTGGGAAAATTTCTTCAGAATCTTGAGAAAATGTCATGACAATCGCATGGAACGATTTATAAGATTTTAAAACACAAAGGGTCTTCAGGAAATTGTTAAAAATTCATTACAAATGTCAATTATTTCGTGCAATGTCAGTAATGGTAAAACTATATTTAAAAGTTAATGATTTTTCGTAGTAATAGAGTAACAAAACTTGTAGAAGTTACTTGGCATAGGTTTTCTGCAATTTCCCTATGCCATTACACGCGCGAATGTGCTCATATACAGAGAGATGGCGAAGAACAACTGAGGGGTGGATTGGCTTCGGGTGGTTCCAAAATTGTGAGCTTTGATGTTATTTGTCATGTTTTGTAACAGTGCTATTATTGGATCACCACGATCAGACAAAAGCGTCAGAAAAGCAAAGGCAATGATTTTAAAATAAATATATATATATGGGAAAATTTGATTCCATCACTTCTTATTCCAATTTCTCATAAAATCATTATATGTAATTCCCTTGAAAATCATAAAAATAAATATTAAAATTGTTAATAAACTTAATATGTAATTTGCAGAAAACGGATCTGTGTCCAGCGAAACAAATCAATCGGAAATGACGACTGATGATATTTTAGAATCAGCGAATAATCGACATTCGCACAATAAGCAACAAATTTCAAGTTCTTATGAAAATTACCCGAATTATCGTTTACATCGGCGACCGCGTGCTACACCTTTAGGACTGTTTAATCTACAAAATAAAAAATCTGGTTTTCAATCACAGGTACGGCTTTTTAAAATTGCAATTTGCTTCTTAATTATTTTATTTCTCTTTGATGCATGCGCTTCACGTGTCCCCTTAACGTCGAAATGTACAACGATGGTGAATTTCACTCTTCGAGATTGACATAATTTCACCCTTTCTCTAGTGTGTAAATTACCCTGCTTACTCCAAAATAGAGTAAAATTGCACTCCAAAAGTTAAAAATATATCACCATTAAAGAGTAAAAATTCACTCATTTAAAATAGTGGCTCAATTTTCAACTTTTAAAGAGTGAAATTTCACTCCACGAAATTGTATTTAAGTTTCTTTTAAAATCAAATGACGTTAAAAAAATCCATGCTTATGCAACTTTTTTCGTATAATTGACGCTAATTACAGAATTCGTTCAATTTCGTTTTTAGTTTTTACAAATGTCAATCATAGCTCTTGTTTATTTTTACCCTTTTTATCTTACGATCGATAATTATTTTATCGATATTATTTGATTCAATTTAGTTTTTGTAATAAATGCTTTTATCCCTTTTTGTCTACTTTGGGCCCAAATGCGATATAGTTTTTAATTTTTAAGAATATGTGACCTTCCGTCGTTTAAATAAAGTAAAGAAAAAATTACCGTAACCTTCGGATAACCTTGCAAAATTAACTTCAAGGTCAAGATGCTCAAGGTCGTTGGTCCAAAAAAACTGACATTTATTCGGCCATAAATCCTGAGAAGTTTAAAGAAGATCGGACGATATTTTTTTGACATTTGACCTTCATTTGACCTTCTGAAGGTCACATTCTTACAAATTAAGAACTATCGTTTCGGACGTGAAATCGACCGTTCTTTTCGAATTCATGACGAAAAATAGGGGTTCCCATTTGATAAAAGTCAGTTTTTTTGGGACCAACGACCTTGAGCATCTTGACCTTGAAGTTAATTTTGCAAGGTTATCCGAAGGTTACGGTAATTTTTTCTTTACTTTATTTAACCGACGGAAGGTCACATATTCTTAAAAATTAAAAACTATATCGTTTATCTGGCATAAAATTTCCCGCTCTATTGATTGCCGCCCGGTCTTGAAAATAACCTTCAAGGTCAGGTTCAAAGGTCAAATTCAATGGTACCATTAAACATCAGCCAGGGAAAAATCCTGCTTTTTTTGGTTGTGTTATTTAGCCCTGTTTTAATCAAAAACTTCTTTCGCTTTTCGATTTTCCCATGCGAACAAATTCACTTATTGCATGTAAAACACTAACAATATATGCTTCTCGTAAATAAAAGACAATGGCTGGGCAAAATCGTTGGAAAAAAAACAGACGATATGATAGTAGGAGAGATGGAGAAAAAAGGGAAGGGAAGAATAATATAATAGAGCAGCTCGAAGTAAGGCCGAAAATGTATTAGGGGGACGGCGTTGAGCTTGGCTTCGACCTCGATGACCCCCACGACGAGGATGGCGAAATGGAGATCCTCTTCGAGGAACTGTACCTGCGGAGATCCGCGAGATCTTCCCAAAACAAATCGCTAGACAAACGGGACTTTTTGGTGTACGCCGCGCAATGCTGCGAAGACAAGGAGCTTTGCGATAGCCTCAAGAATAATCTGCCCCATTATTGCCAATGACGCAGGCTTTTTCGCTCTTAAAATATTGGGAGCACCGTCGACATGAGGAGGCAGACATTTGTTGAAAATAAGACGTCGCTGCGGTATATGTTGATATATATATATATATATATATATATACGCGCCTTCTACACGTGATGCGTCAAGAGGGCGGAAAAACGTATATCGACTTTCTGCCCGTGCGCTGTATTTTTGACAATCATATGACACTTTCGTATGGAGAGTCCGGCAAAATACCGCAGGAGTCAATATAACGACACTGCGGACCGTAAAGTGAACTAAAAGACCAGCGTGGATATATGGACTTTCGTCGCATATCAATATATATATGTGAAATAGAAACTATAAATTTGCGTTATCAGATGTAAATATTTTTACGTGAATTAACACTGTTACGAAAGATGTTCTGAAATAATAAAAAAAGAGCCTGATGGGCGGTATAATAAGCAAATTTCGGAGTAGAATATGGAGTTATCTATATAATAGAAGGAAAAGTATATATACTATCGCCTGATCTCGCGACATTTCCATTTAAATCAAACTTAATAAAAGTTTATGAAATGATTTTTTTTAAATATGCGCTGAATAAAAAGGGGTTTCCCTTATTTTGTGTAAATACGAACAATATATTATTCTAAGTGCGACATAGAGTTTTTACAATTGTATATATGTACAAATTACATTTATGAACATATTATATATATAAATATTTCTGAATCATTCCCCTCTATACATTTCTGTTATATTGCATTATATTATATATATATATATATATATATATATACATAATATCAATGTAAATATAGAGGTGAATGATTCAGAGCTATTTATACCATAATTATTCTGTAAATAATAAAATTGTAGTTTGAGAAAACAACGAAGAGATATGTAAATTACGATGGTAATATAATTATAATAAATTAATCAAAATAATTTTTTAATAAATTTTAAAATGTCGACATTATTAAATAAAATTTTTGCATATGCGTAACATTAAAAATAACAGGCGAACAATATATATGTAGTGGAAGACGTGTAAATAAGCGCATCAGCCAGGTGATTTATTTTCGATATTAATAATAACAACGTTACACTCACACTTTGCTTAAAAGAAAAGCACAGTGCGTAAAAGTAAATGATATAATAAATCGATAGTACATTGTGTTGTATTGCTAAATAAAGAATAAAAAACGAACAAATAAATGAAAGAAAAAACAAGACACAAAAAGAAAAAGAAAAACAAAAGAAATTTCATATTCTCCTGACAAAATTACATTTCCATAAAAAAGTTATATTCTCATGAATAAATCATTATTTGTGAAGGTATAAAAACATCACATTTTCCTAAATAAATTACATTCTCGTGAAAAGATCACATTTTATGAAAAATTCACATCTTTATTAAAACATCATATTTATACGTCGACTCAATGTCGCTTATTTAGTCATATTTGCTGCGAAAACGACAATGCGCACTCTGTAATTATATGTTTTTCGTTTTTAATAAAATTGTCCATTTTTATAATATTCTTATCAAAAATGAATATTAATTTTATTAATATTATTATATAGTAACTACAAGGAAAACAGTATAAACAATAACGATTAAGAGGTACAATTCGTAGGAAGTAGCTCCAAAAATATAATATTTTTTTCATCTTTTCTCAGAGTCTTTTTAACCCCCCCCCCCCCCCTCTCCCCGTTATTGCTTCCATCGTACCATCCGTACCTTCGTCAACTGCACCAATTGTCTTTTGTCAACGATCATTATGCATACCCCAAATAAAAATACGATATTACAAATAGACCAATTTTAACATAAAAATTAATAATTTTACCATCAGGTACATGTAAGTACTATATGAAATTAATTATAATTAGTCAACTTAAAAAACATATGTGTGTATATATATATATATATATGTAGAAGGTTTCATCTATGAAAATACGCTGATCATCAGAAGTTGAATATGTATTCAAAAGTATATGAATGTAAAACAATATAAAATCCTACAATATACATAAGAGACTTATATAAATTAACTTTTGCATTATAAGAAAGTACGACAACATACAACATATATTACAGTTGCATATTTATAGTGATTATAAAAATTCAAATGAGTTCTTACATTCGCTTGTGATGAATTTACTGGATGTTTCGCTTAATAGTTATTAATCAGTCTGTCTATTTAATCATTCATTGAATTTGTTTTCTCTGTGCATCACGAATGCCGGCTCCTGTCATTCTCGATATTTTCTACTACTTTCAATTGTACTGATTTTAATTAAAGCTCAAGGAAGCTCAATTTACTTTCTGACCTAAACGTAAAAAATTTACTCTAAATCAAGAAAATAAACTATACGATTAAAATCATAATATGTACAATATATTTATGTATTTGACTAAGAATACATTCGCTTTCTCGAGTAATTGAAATGAACATAAACACATTGTAAGACTTTCCTCAAAAGTGATACATTATTATCTCCGTCCAGCCGCGAACGGAAAACGATAAAAAAACCTTCAATCGAAGACATTCCGTCTAGGCAGAGTGGACTTTTGAATTTACATGTCGTATATTTACAAAGCAATCATTAAATCTATAAAGACATGAAAAATAATTTTACTGTAAAAGGATCGTTGAAATTCTTCCTGCACAGTTCTTTCAGTTTCAAATTTTCGCTGATGTGAGCTTCGGTCCGCTTCTTTCAAGCTGCTTGAACAACTTTGTTGTAAGTGATATTTTGCACATCGTAGATTTTGTTCCCGAGTGACAAAGCCATTCCTTGGGTCTTTGCTCTGATGCGAATGAGTCCAACAATTGGAGCTTCTGGTTTATTCAACCGCTTCTCGATAGACAGATTTACCAAAGCATGTTCGCCAAAGATAGATTTGGCATACATATTGGCAGCCATAAATCCATACTGTCCAGAAAGTGCCTAAAGGTAAAATAGAGTATCAGTCATGTTATTAATATGGATTAGACATCCATCCATATTACAATAGTAATTATATATATATATATATATTTCTCTTAAAAATCAAATACATTTATTTTCTGTGCCTACCTTTTCAGGAGTCAGACAGCGCATATTTGTGGACTTGAGAAGGTGAGCTAGATATTCTTGAAGATCTGCAAATGTTGAGTTAACAGAAACCTTATTTTCCCATTCAAAATCTTCCCACATTTTCCGGAATTCAGCGGCGGTACAGGTTGCTGGGACAATGTAGTCCATTACATCGATATGAATGTCATTGAGAATTATAACATTTTCTTCTGCACAATTTTTCTGAACACTATACACTGAAAAAGTATAAACATAAATTCATTACAAAACAATTCATTAATATCAATGGATATCACATTTTTAGCATTTTTAAATATTTCAACAATTAATCTTAGTAAACTCACCTATATTTCCAAAAATACTTCCATTTTCTGTTGAAGAAACTTTGACATTAGCTTGAACGCTTGCAAATTCTCTAGGTGGTAAAAAGAATGGTTGTGGTCTAATGAAAATTTTCATATCTCCCACCGTCGCTAGTTCTAAAGTACAGTTTTTCAACATATCGTTCGATCGATTAACGATCAGAATATCAAGTAAAATATCGTATTGATTAACGTGCACGATAGCTTCAGCATAAACTGGATCTGCGAAACCTGTAAGCTGAATGACTTTACTTAATGCATTTGGAGCTGGTTGATCGCCACTACTATCAGGACGACCAGCAATAGCTGCGCTAAGACTCTGTTCAAATACGTCGCCGGCACCTCCCGCGAAGTCTACAACACCGTGATTAAGTTGATGAAATTGAATTGAGTCATCTACGTGCACTAGATTTCCTGATTTCTCCTTTGCCTAAAACAAAATGAAATGTCACGTTAGCAGCTTTACCGTTAATATTTATCAGTTAATTTAAGGGAAAAACTAACCTTTTCAGTTTGAGACGCTTCAGCAGCGTTTGCAGTTAACATTTTTCCCAGTGCATCTTTACAGCCTTCAGTAAATACTTTTTGCACAATTTCTGATGGATAAGCTAAGGATCGCAAACATAGCGATATCCTCTCAGCATCGTCATGAGTTATGGCTTTTTTGGGTAAGCGGGATCGACCCAGTAGTAAAATACTTGTCATGACAATCATTAATTCAGCTTTAATTTTATTGCGCAACCTCATATCATCTACTATGCTCCTATAACGGAGAATAATCTTGACAAGAGTAACTGACAAAGCTGTTCCAATGAAGAAATCACCATCCATCATGTACTGAATGAAGATCGGGCGTTTTTCATCTTTCTTACCTGTAGAATTTTCCATATATTTATTTTAGTAATATTTGAAGTGAATATAATGTAATAGTTCATTAGTGTATAAAAGCATACTTGTCGTTGAGCTAAATGCACTTTGAGAAGCATAAGTTCCGTCTGATGTAATCAACTGAGAAGGAATTTTCTGATCATTTACATTCTTTGTAGGTTCCTCGTTATTTATCCTTCTTTCTTCAGCGTCAAGCAATGGCAGAGGACCAACTGCGCATCTTATACGATACACAAATGCTTCCATATCAACTTTGGTAAACGTGTATTCACCAAGGATCCATATAGCCCCCCTATGGACTGTCACTGAACGAATTTGCAAAAACACCTGGAACAAAATTAAGATCAATTTAACATTTAGGAATGTAAGTTTAATATTACACCAGCATTGGAACTGTTAGCTTAATCTACTTGTACTAGAAACTTGCAAAAACTTACATCAAGAAGTTTCTCAATAATCAATGGTCTCAAATTCTCGAACCTCTCGATTGCTTCACGAATAAATACTATAACGTCAATTGCTACAGCTTCATTACTATCTGTCAAGGAATCTGTTAGTGCTGGAATAATTGTTGCAGCAACTTCAGGAAATTTGATGGCGCATGTATGCAAAGTCTGTACGAGCAACTGCTTGAATTTTCCAGCATCCTCATGCTCCTCACCACCAATTTTTATGACTTCATTTTTCAAAATTTGAACCAATCCATCAAGTGTCCTTGACGTCACTAAATCCATTGCTAACTTTAAACCCTTTTTACGTACTTCTAATGCAGGGGACACTACAAAAAAATGTATACCACAATTAACATCACTACAATAATTCCAATTATTAATATTAACAAATTTTAAATTGATAATTTAATACAATGGACATACCCAAAACACGAAGAACATCCAAACACAAATCCTGGAGTACACGTTCATGCATAGGGTTATTTACCAAAGCAATTAATTTGTCTAGGACTATAAGTTTGACATTATTGTCACTTTCTTTCACCACCAATTCGATATAGCACATTGCAGCTGCTTTGATCGCAGTTGGCGCATTGGACAAAGTAACCAATGTACCAGCAGCTTCGTAACGAACTGCAGAACTTGGAGAATTTAACAGACTATAGATGCATCGAATGAAACGAGGACGTTCTGAAGGATTTGCAAGGCACACCTAGATAAAAAGATGAAATAAATGTTAATATAAATAGCAGAAAAATACATTTGCACAAGGAAAATTGAAGAAATAAACTACCTTGTAGATCAACTCAACAATGACGAGTTGCAGTATATCTCCAAAACTGGGTACTTGGTCCAAGCGTGTGACCAAATATGATAGAGCTCTGCTTTGATCCACATGCAGAAGCATTAAAAAAGCATTACGTAGAGAAGACAGATCTTCCTCGCCTTCCAAGAAAGTCGCAATCAGCTCTGGTGCATCTGGAATGAGGAACTCGAAGTTCTGATAAATTGTAAAAATAGCTAGGACAGCATTGCGCCGCACATATGAATGTCTGTGTTCTAAACAACTGATAATTGATGGCATCAAAGGCTCGAGGAGCTCCGGTTCTCTTAACTTGCACAAAAACCTGCAAGAATACATTTTTAGTATTATTGATATTAAAACTCTTAAAATGGTTGTAAATGTTGTATTTACCTGAGCGTGGATCCTCTGACAAATTCATTAGGATGCTGGAGATCTTTTCTGTAAGCGTCGCATACCAGAATCATCTCTTGCAAAAGTTTGCCATCTATTGTAGTTTTCGGATAGACCTCCCAAAATATCAATAGTAATTTCTTAATGGTATGGTTCTTCAACGGTAAGACAGATCTCATGATTGTCATAAGAAGACCAGGTATGTGTTCACCACTCATCACTGTATAAATTGCCTTTTTCAGTGCTTTAATCTTGGTTTTGGTATTCCCCAATTCCAGATCATATTTTAACTGGTAATCATTCACAGGCTCCGTCTCTGATGGTATATTTATTAGAGTATAGCAAGGCTTTTCGTAAGACTTCATTGCGGCGGCTTGTCTAGGTTTCCGATCCTGATGTCGCTCTACCGATTCTAAAAATGAAATATATCTTAAATCACTAAGGACCGATTGACCATTACAATACGCAATGATTTACTGTATTTAAAACCCTGCAACGTGTGGTAATCGCCAATAAAGGTTATATTCGAACTTTAAATTCTTTTTTCAAATATATTTAAACAAAATATATTTTATTTATTATATGTAATTAATTATATAAGAAGTTCTTTTAATTGACTGTTACCAGAGGCTTAGAATAAGTAGATAAGGTTTTTAGTGACGAAAAGTAACAAGACGTTGACATCCAGAAAATTAACGAGCACAAAAATCGAATACGTATCAAAATCTGAAACTGTATATATAGTCGGTATAAGTGCGGTATATAGGTCGTGAAGGTGCAGGAACGATGAGCCCAATGTGTGGGGAACACCGGTGACCGGTTACACGTATTATGTATTTATACGTACATTTTACAGATTTATACAAGTCTGCCTCTCTCACTCTCATTTGGGGAACATCAGGACATTCATCCCATATAGTTTAATATTATAATATAGTTCTGTAAACTTCCGTGCGATCCATCTGTCTGTGACGCGATCGACGCGGTGAATTTTGGTCATCGTCACATACACAAAACAAACCTGTATATAAATCGTGCATGTATAAATGAATGTACATATGCAGATGTATATTTGCGTATTCATGTGTGCATGTGTGTGCATGTGTGCGCGCGTGTCCAAACCTATATAATGGTGACATGGTTTCCAAAGTTATCACCTGCTTTTAATCCGTTTTTCTATATATTATTTCACGGTTCTAGAAAAACTATTTGGATATAAACCATATTTGAAATTCGAGTTTATATATTTTATATTTCGTTCTCATTTATTTTCACTATGAACTTTATATAAATCTATAAACATATAATTGTAGGTTTGAAACTTCGTGTGTCAATGTGCGGGGTTTATTATATTTATTAAATATATATATGTTCTATATATAATTAAATAATATATAGTTTATTAAACGTGTATAGGTGTATATTATTAAAAATTTCTTCAATGTATAATGTATAATGTCACACATATATATTATACATATATATATATATATATATCCACTGAAATATTACTGCAATATTAGTAACCGTTACAAAATTTTTGTTCAATGTAAAAAAAAAATGTTTTTTTTAAACAAAATTTTAAAGCGAATTTTTCTGTATTATAATATGCAAAAAAAAAAAAGTAAACGAGCCAGATGCCGTAATGCATCCCTGGTGGGGATCGAACCCACGACCTTTGGATTAGAAGTCCAACGCGCTATCCTCTGCGCTACAGGGACTGATGGTTCATCGTTTATTATGGACATTTCCGAACATCGTAACGACAGAGATCATTCGTGCTTTCCCTGTTTTAAGCAAGATCGGCAAGATCAAGATCAATTATGCGAGGGATAACCCAGGTAACGCCAGTATATATAGGCGGGCCGGGAATTTCGTATTCGCATGTCAATTTATATATATTTGTATTAATTTTATTGCTATTAGTATTTTTATCATAAATTTATTAATATAAATATATATAAAAATATATGTAATATATAATTTAATATATTAATTAATTAATTTATTAAATTAATTATATATTAGTATTTGTGACATATAGAAAATTTCCAGTTTATTGTCCAATAATATTGGCATAAATTTTGAAACTCATATCCCTGGTAAAAAAAGTATCCGGATTTTAAAGAAACGGATAGGAATGGATACATTTTCTATAACATTTCTATAAGTTTCTTTAAAATCCAAATAGAATTGGATCCGATTCTATTCGATTCTATTCACTTTTTTACCAGGGATAATAAGAGTCTTTAAATTTGTACTTTGGGAAAAACGAATCCATTTTTATCCATTATCAATGCATTTCTATTTGTTCATGTTAATAGAAAATTTGATCTTTTTTAATCCACGCGAATACATGTTTGATTCGTGCAGGCTATATGTGTATGCATTCCTATTCGTCATTACGAATTGGCAAATGTAAATTTGAATTCATGTAAATCCAAAAATAATATTCTTATATAATAAGTGAGCTTTTAATGCTTGAATATTTAAAATTTATATTACAATCAATTTGAATCGAAAAATTTAAAATATTAAATTAATAAATGTTAAATATATATTCTCGAGCAAAATTTCTGAATAAGAAAATGTATTTATATCTGAATCTGAATCGAAAATAAGTTTTCCCAATAAAATAATATGCCATTTTAATACAGTAGAGCAATTGAAACTATTGTGTATAAAAAGCTTTTGCGTTTGCATCTATCGGAATGAAAAAATAGTTTTCTTAAAACCCATTAAGTCCTGAATTATGGACGTTTTTTAACTACAGTTTTCAACGGTTGTATCTTCTGCAAAAAAGGTTCTAAAAAATGTCATCTGACGTAAAATGAATTGAACTTTCAGAATCTTTTATTAGATTTTTCGAAAAATGCAATCATGAAAAACTATATATGATTATTTCCCAAAAAAACATGGATTTATAAAAGAAAATTTAGATTGAAATCATTTTAGAATTCCTGTTTGAAGTAATGAAATCGAGTCCTCGAGACTTGAACTTTAAAATGTGCATATTAATATTTTAAAAATTAAAATGAAAGCATCCAAAATGGCTCCTCAAACACGAAAAAATCGTCGAAAAGTTCAGGAATTTTTTATTTGAAAATGATAGACTCGTATTTTTATAGAAAATACAACCGTTGAAAATTATATAGTGAAAAACATCCATTCAGGACTTAAGTGGGTTAATATATATAGTTATGTAATTTTTTGTAATTTTTTGTAATATAGTATTGTACAAGTTTAATAAATTGAATTGAAATATTTCTCATACACACAAACTTCGATTAATGAAATAAAACATATTAACCCTCCAGATGGCCACAAATATGCAACAAAATATTCAGATTTCGACAAGTTGCCGCTATGTTGTGGTCAAAATATTCTGCTCATTGTCATGAAGTACAATACTTTTCTATTTCATTGAATGTAATAAAACTTTTTGAATCTACATCATTACACGATAAAGACGTGCGGGTATACAAGACGACATATTTTATTTTTATGCAAAAAAAAAATTAGGCATATATGTCCGCGAGCACGTCTGCATTGGTCTTTATATATACTCATGAACAAATATTTTTCTGGCTAGACAGACAGAGCAAGTAAACAAACAGAGAGACGAGAGTCCAGATTTAAATTTCGAGATTAGAATGTGTCCCATTTAAATCATAACAGAAACTATTTTTAGAACCAAAATAGTTGAGACTTTTTTTAGTATGTACACTACCAGCAGTCATCTAAATAGCATTTCTTTTGTCAAAATACACTTTCGTACAATTTAAATGTCGTTTATGAGAATCACAGTTTTATACATCAAACCCGAGTCCGGTACAGGAACGTGCGATTTATTGATCGGTGTTTATTTTTAGTTGGCCCCCACGAACTATGAAAATGCACTTGCAAGAGGGGCCAACGATTTAATCAGTAGTGGCATAACAGATGTTCGAGGGATGGCCCCTCATCGCAATGAATTTGAATAGAAAGTAAAGGCCAACTAAAAATAATTCGTTATATAATTCGTTATATAATTCAACTAGAAATCTATCATCTCTGATCTCTGATAGAAATCAGATATATTCTGCGCAATTGTGTGAAAAGTCATGGATATACATCAATTTCAGATCGTCGTATCAAAATAATTTGAAAAATAATTGAGCACAACGTTACATTCACACATTTCTTTTTTTAATGTCGATCTGTCTCAGAAAATCTGTATAGGTAATTATTTTTTTTTACATTCATTAACAACTTCTAAGATAGATCTAGAACTTTGAAATCAGACGAAAATCATATCTGGTGAAATTACATAACTTTTTAAAGTAATTTATAACACGACATCGAAATAAAAACTTAACAAATATAACTGGAAGATTTTAAAAATTCCTACTTTTGAAAATGATGGGAGAAATTGAATTAATTCCCATTGACGTTTTAATTAAAGTCAATAAAATTAATCTTTAGATTCGATTCGAAGAAGTCTCGGTAGAAATTCGAATATTTTAATGACGCATTAATATAGAATGCCAGTAATATATATATATGTATACAAGCCCGTACCGGATAAACACATTCCCATGACGACGTTCCATTTTGAGGAGTAAACTAGTGTTTTATTTTTTTTTCCATCATACATTTAGAATTATGATCTAAGAAATGCGCGTCACAAAAGTGGAACCCTTCTATATACTCCCACTATGCCTGCCTTCGAAAGTCTGCATAAATACCGTAGCATAGATTCATCCGTTTTGTCAGTCATCACTTTCAGTTGTTCGTTGTGCATATTTACACGTATACAAACAGATTCAGAATTATGAGAGGATTCCTAATCGGAGTTGTATTCCTGATGCTCGTGCTGAACATCGCGGACGCATTCCAAAGCCACAAGGACATAAGGCAAGATAAGTTGAGCAAACTTTGTTCAAGAAAGCTCAAGTCATTATTGCACGTGATTTGCCATCAAGGACACAATGGTTTTAAGAAAGATTGGAAACTGAAAAGTGACGACGGACCAATAAAAACGGAGCCCATGGATTTTATTGGGAAAGATACTCATCTGGAAAAGTGTTGCTTACAACCGTGTTCGTTGAGTTACATCAAACACTTTTGCGTTCCAGAGATGCCGCTGTACAATTCGATAATCGAGAGAACAATCCTGCTGAAGATACAAACAAAGTAAAAAAGCTTTTAATTTTTTTGAAATTCTCTTTACATCAATCCTTTACGTTGTCAAGCAAAAATCAATAATAATAATGGTATACCATAAAACTATTGTTACATTGATGAACTATGGAATATTTTACTTTTTATATTCAATGTATCTAATATTATTTTATCTTATTTTATTATAATTACTTCTTTTCAATTTCTTATACGTGTATTATATATAATTCATTGTAAATATGTTTATATCTTTATCAAATCATCAAAGTATACATTATTTTTTTAATTCATATATATATATATACTATATATTACATTTGAATCATAATAATATTTTGAATATTTACAGGGGCTGACGGATCTTCCTTCTGGTATATATAGGGAACAGACAACCGGGGAAAATACGATTGTTATTTATTAAAAGCTTGATGTACTACTAAATGATATACAAAAATCAGTCATGAGTCTACGTGAAGTCAATCACAATTCGTTGTCAAGAATATTTTTTTTGTATTCGATTCCGTACTTTGAAAGATTCCATCAGATTATGGCCATAAGAATAAGTCAGAATAATGCATTTGAAATGCATGGACTGAGGCTATTTAGACTTATCTGTTTATATATAAGTTTTATAAAGATGTTTTATAAACTACATATATGTTTCGATTACCATAGAATAAATATATCCACACACACCAAACTCAAAAATGTCAATTGTGACTTAGGGGTAAGCACGTTAAACCAAGTCGGAACATTCGAAACTTTGAATCCTGTTCAAATGAGAAGTCGATAATTACTCCAAAATTTGTTATCTAAAACTTGAATTTCTATAATAAATGAGAAAATAAAAAGCTTCTTCCCAGCGGTCTTCGGCCACTCGGGCCTGAATGATTTAAATCCCAGCAGTCGCAAATGGATAAAAAAGTATTATTGAAATGCATTTTCATTTTAAGAGTCTTTGAATTTCTACTTTGGGAAAACGAATCCATTTTTATCCGCAATGCATTTCTATTTATTCTTACGAATAGAAAATTTGATTTTTTAATCCTTGCGAACACATGTCTGATTCGTGCAGACTATATATGTGCGTATGTATTCCTATTCGTCATTACGAATTGGCAACTGTACATTTGAATCCGTGTGAATTCAAAAATAATATTCTTACATCAGTAAGCTGTTAATGCGTATTTATACGGATTTTTTAATATCAAAATTTATATTTCAATCAATTCGAATCCAAATATATTATCGAAAACGTGTCCCATTAAGGTTTCAATCCAAATTTCTGAATAAGTAAATTTGTATTTCATTCGATTTGAATCCAAAAATAATATTATCGAAAAAGTGACCTATTAATGCGTTTCAATCAATATTTCTGAATTATAAAATGTATTACAAATAATTTGAATCAAAAATATGTTTTCCTAATAAAATATGCCGTTTTAATGCACAGTAATTGATGAAATGAAAGAAAATTTATAACGATGTATATATTACAATTTTTAATTTTCGATTAATTAATTATACAAATTCAGTAGTATACCAAATCTTATTGTTAATATTATTTTCAAATATTATAGATTCTTCTTTAAAAAAAAAAATCAAAATATTCATCCATGTATATAAAAATAAAAAATATGTAATTTGTATAAGCGCATTTCGTTTGTTTTCATTAAGTCCATCACTTTTCATTCAAAATAAAAAATTTTTTCATTTCAAAATTTTTCATTTTAAGATTTTACTTCGACCCATAGCAGAGGTTGGGATCGAAGTATTGATTTTGGTCATCCGAAAAAAAAAATGACACCCACTTTTTTCATGAAATGTCGACGTTTCAGACCATACTGTGTCTAAAAATGCAATAAAAAATTTTCCGGGATCTTGTACGTACGTACGTTACTACGCGGCATAGCGCCCAAACGAAAATAGGTATCAAAAATCCGTTCAGTGAAAAGTTGTATTTTAGCTAAACTTAAAACTGACTAGATTTTGGGATATATCCATGCAAAACTGGTGGGGGAATGTCCATATCGACAAATATGGACAAGTTACTTATTATAAAAATTATAATAATTATATTATGTTTTGTAGAATGGAAATCTATACTTACAAATTATTTTTAATTTTCAAATTGAAGAAAATCGCGAAAAAAATTGAAAGCTTAAAAAACATGGCGTCGATACCCACAGAACACAATCCGTCCCGGGATGACCTGAGAAACTCCCAAGAAGCTCCTTAGGTCATCACGGGACGGATTGTGTTATGAGGGTACACGGCAAAAAGAAAGAACTCGAAACGTTATTCGAATTAAAGAGAGGGGGGGGGGGGGGTAGATAATGAATTAATAAAATAATGAAAATTCGATTTAAAATTCGAATCTACGAATTATATAAATGTGCACATACTTGACAAAAATTAAATCTGCTAAGAAAAATTCTGACTAAAAAAAAATAATGAGCTCCCGAGAAGCTCCTTTTTATTAATAACGTTTAACAACATTCTCAACGAAAAATACTACAAGAAAGTTGAATTCATTTCTTAAAATTTCAATTTTTGATCTTTGAAAATTCTGCTAATAATAGACGACTGAATACTATCTTTTAGTACCTGACAATTTTGAAATGGATTCGTTAAAACCCGATAACATGAAACTAAGAATACTGCAGGCTAATATAGAGAATCACACTGCCTCCTCATAATATTTTCAAAATATGTAAGTATAATAATATCTATATATAAATTTTGATACATCATACAATCCGTTTTAAGTGAGAATTTTTTAACATTTCAGGTTACAATCAGCCTTTGCGTTTTTTCCGGAACTTTCTTTTTTTTTCCGGAATCAGTCAATCTGTAAAATATTTTTAAATTTCGAATGATTTTTTAAAAACTGATGTTTGTATGCCTCTCGGTTTGATGATCTCTGTTTATTTTACTTAAACTTACCCTATTTACGCATATACATACAATTAAATAGCGCGTGTGTAAAATTTGAAACATAAAATATAATTTTCCTATATATGTATATATGTACTTTACTGCAAATTGAGCTGCTTTGGAAATATTGTCTCTTTTTCATATAACGAATGTGTCATTTTTTAATTTAAATATTTCATAAATAAAAGGTTTTCGGCGAATAAGCAGTTTATGGCGAGAAAGTCCTCATGAAATATACTTATTCAAGAATTTTCGATAAAGCTCCTCTTTCATTTTTATAGAATCCAGAATACTTGAAAATAATTAGTTATTCGATTAAAGACATAATAACATTGCAATTTCGTCTGTCCGTGCGACTATTTCTTTGAACAATTCAATAAAACTTTAGTCGTGCACTTTCGAATTCCCGCCGCCGTGGCTAGGGACTTTCGAAACTCGATTGCCGTGTCATCCAATTGCCGTTGCGGCCGTATAGTCGAGCGAGCGGAAGATCGTCGATTGCGCGCGGAACCAATCAGATTAGCGGTGGGCATGGCGAAGACGCAGGAGAGAGGATAGCTCGGGGACCACGGGGGGATTCACTGAAAAACATTTAGTGGTTCGACTGTAGACATGTACACAATTACACATTAGTCCGTCATCAGCGATCAGCCAAGCCGGCACTATCCCGTCAATTTTGTGTTTTGTGTACATTTATAAAACAAATAAAAAATGGAACAGGTATCTCCTTCCATCGCCCTCACGAAGTACCGTGATCAACATTTTAAGGTAAGTTTTATATAAACAATTTGTCATGCTTCGCGACCGTTTTATAACTATTTAAAAATTGCAGATGTATTTTTTAATGTGATTTGTCATAACTATTTCAGGGCTCACGAGCAGCCCAAGAACGAATGTTGCTAGAATCGAAAACACTTTACGTGGGAAATCTTTCTTACTACACGACTGAAGAACAAATTTATGCACTCTTCTCAACGTGTGGAGACATTAAAAGAGTGAT